>PQWD01002337.1:71167-159302 GCA_019425675.1 Leucinodes orbonalis
TCGCCACATATTAAATGGTTTCCACTTATTCGCCCATTTTCCATTACAGATTTTAAACCAAAAGCGATCTGCTGTCATCAACAGCACTCAATTTGACAAAAATGTAAATTATGTATTGTTTTGCCGATAAGTTTGCATAAAATAAAATCAAATACGTTCCATGTATCTGTTGTTATTTTATATTTTATAGATGGAACTATAAACACAATGAATAAAGCAAAGTATCTTCTGACAAATAAAGCCTACCAAAGCAGTTAATTTAATTGAACTTCAATAGACCCTTGGAAATTAGTCTTAAACGCAAGTCCAACAAAACTCGAGAGTTTCCGTGTGAATCTCCAGTTTTAATGTTAATGTCCTATCTTAATGTCAATGTCTATGAATAGGTAACAACAAAGTTCTATCTAACAGTCAGGTCTAACAACTATAGTGGTATCACAGTCCACATCCCTATAAATCTTTATAGGCCTGTCATCAAGTTGTCACATAGACAAATGAGCGGCAATTTTGTACTTAATATGTTGTGTTCAAAAAAATTACAGAGTTCGGAAACAACACTCTGGAAGCCCGTAACGCTTTGCTGGCGTTAAGTATCAACCCGTTATTTCGAATGATGCTAGGTTTGTTCTTTTACACCCTATGAAAAGCTCATTAACTATAGACATTTCATTAGTTAAACATGGTTTAGGTTTTAAAAAGTGATTCATTGCCCATTTATAGAACGCAATCATGAAATTTACACATTGTTTATGTCAAAAGTGAACGGCTCGTCAGTGCGCTCACATGATGGTCAGTGATATACCTGACCGTACTGTTTCACGAGACAATATCTGACACTGCGGTGGTACCTACCTAGACGACACAGGACCGAATCTTCCACCTAATAAATCATACATCTTAAAATTAATTTGTATATGCGATGTATTGAAGTCGAAGAAGTAGTTAAAAATAGTGTAAATCTCAATTTGACTTTCCATCCTATGATACCAGGTAAAGAAAAAAATTACTACACCATTCCATTTTGTTTAGAACACAACAACAGATAATTTGTTCCAATTCCACCATATTATGTCTGAAAATGCTGTGCACTTTTCTATACGCTACTTACTTAGTTTTAAATTACTCGATTACACAACACATTGGGCTCGAGTTTTAAAATAAAAAAGTGTCAATATAATTAGAGAAGCTCAGTGGGAGGCACATTTCGCATAGCAAATGTTGGCAACAACTGTACTTTTTTTTTGCTAAAACGTATGTAACTAAATCCAACAATTATTTTAAAGTATTAGATGATTTTAAATTCTTGATAAGGCAGAGTTTTAATGGTTGCTGGCATTTTTTGAAAATCCGTACTGCCATACAATTGACATTTTTAGAATAAAGTGGTAGTCTTTGGATGGGACTACTAAATCGTTTTCTTATCTGCCTCTATACCCGGGTATTTTTATATGAAGAAAGGGATGATGAAATTGATAAAGTGCTGCTTAAGATGATGTGGATGCTACAGCCATATTCGAATCTAATATTAAGATTCAGACGGTAACCTAGGGCACGAGCCCATTGTTTTTGTTAAGTCAATTGGATAAGTGGCATCGCTAAAGTTGTAGATAAATGTAAGGTAAGTTTTTTTAGAATAGATAGGTATATATTTTACTATTGTCGTCGAGTGGCGTCCACGTAACGGAAAGCAAAGCGTAGGCCGACCCCCAACCAGATGGACGGATGATCTGGTTAAGGTGGCGGGTAGCAGATGGATGTCAACTGCAAGGGATCGGTCCGCGTGGAAATCATTAGGGGAGGCCTTCGTTCAGCAGTGGACATAATTAGGCTGTAATGATGATGATTAATTTCATCACCTGACACCAACTCAGTAGACCATTAGATCAAATTATTAACGTATAAGAAACTGTATGCTACGCTTTAAACCATCGCTGTATTCTCCTTTCCCAGACATCAGGCATCCCGGTTTTTTAGTCTTGCTTCCACCAGCGACCTTTCGAGTCGTCGATCCATTAGGCAAAAAACAGCAATCCAAAATTAATATTTCGAAAGAGATTCAATTAAGACTCTTAAACGATACAGTGTTTTTGATAAGTAATAAATCTTAGCAAATTATATTAGCGATTAGTCTTAAAAATTTAGCGTAATTTTAGCAACTTATACTTCAAGGATAAGTCTAGTATTTTTTATTTTTTTTATTTATTGCGTCACGTGTTTTCACTTTTCTCATTGAAAATCAACAAAAGCGTAAATATTGTTAAGATAATGCAGCCGTGAAAGAATAAGCACAGGCCAGTCTAACCAGTATCTCATTCTGGTAATCGTTACGTGGAATTTACACTCAACGACTGAATCCAGCCATCAACACTGAAACTGATTTCGCCAACTCATTTAAATGTTTGGTTTAGTAGTTATAATTTCGAACGACGAACAAAGATAATAACTTTATCTATCCTACGAATAATCATAGTAAATACAAATGAGACACATTAATCTTATTTATTATAAGTAACATTCATACATATTTTGGTTCACGTCAGTACATGCGTGCGTATTTTTGGAAATCATTATTTTGTTCGCTCCATGTGAAACCAAGTTACAACATGAGCATCCAAATAATATTTAAATACGAGGATATACTCGTACCATTTCACAAGCTGGACTTTGACCCGTATAGGTAACTCTTATTTTTATTTTGGGTATTATATGTATACATAGTAACTTTAACACTAAAGTATCGAACAAGCCTTATGCTGATTAGAACCGTGTCGTGTAAGGTCCTCCAGTACATAGCGTATTGCCCCTTTGCGGCGGCGTCACGCTCGCCTGCGCCCCGAAAGCAGGCCTCTCGATTTAGTCTACATTATATTTAATATATTTTTTGTCACACCCACGTGGTCAGCAAGATCCAAGTAAAAATTGATGTGCGAGTTTAAATAAAATAGCATTTGATTCGTACAAGCTGGTGTGTTCTGGCGACGGTCGTCCGATTTATAAAACTATCTTGGTTTAAAAACAATAAGCCAAAACACTGATTTCAATATTTTCAATACAGATATCGAGAACATCGTTTAGAAATATTATCTGTTGAATGGTAATTTAATCATATTCTTATGGTAGCACATAGTTGAAGACCATCCGGTGACGCACTGTCAGTCTTGAACTTTACCAATTGACTCTGTGATGATTCAAAAACATTACCACCTCAATGACCAATACTTATTCGTTCCAAGATCTGGTGAGTATCGGTTCGATCCGACACAATGCCAATGATTAAAAGGCATCTGTTTTTATTATTGCTTCTCATTGTAATAGCCTGACCATCCGTCACATATACGAAAATCTTTTTCGAATCTATTATTTTTGCCTAATAGCCTTAAGATTTAAAAAATATAAAAGAAAAGATATTTAGATATATAATTATTAACAAAATTTATGTTTTTTTCTATTCCATCATTATTTCTACATCAATAGTAGTGTTGAAAAATTAAGCTATTTCGGAATAAACAAGTCTTGGTTAATCCAAAACTAAATATTTTTATCTTACAAGTATTGTTACATCTACAGAAACAATTTTATTTGTGAAGCTTTATGTGAGTGCTGAAAAACGAAGCCCACATCATTGGAACCATCACTAAAAGTAACTCAATTAATAAAGTCAAATTCACAATGAATTTAATTTGTCATCACGCTACGTCTCTGGACAAAATTAATTCTACCTCATTAAGATGACTTGCATGATGAAAACCAAATCGTAAGAAAATTATCATAGTTTTCAAAATCGACATTTCAAATTCATAAAAATCAAAGACGGAATCATCTACTGCAAACTTGAGTAATAAATCTTACAATAAAAGTATTTTAGGTATCCTACAACAAACAGGAAAAAACAATACTGATTGTTTGTATATTAATATATCAAATTATCTCAGCCCATTAAGATATCACAAATCTATTTTATTTATATTAAGTCTTGAAAACCGTCTGTATAGGACAGCTGCTCTGCCAGGTCAATTACTACTGACCCTCGTTGCAACCTGACCAATTTAAGAAGCATCAGTTCCAACTGAAGACTACAATATTTCATACGCCCGTATTATAATCGCATAACAACGTCTTCTCTTTAGATGGAATGCAATGGAATTCACGAGTTGTTTTATTTTTATTTTAAGTATACATTTAAAACTAAACCCTGTACTTTTAAAAGTGTCCTATTTAAACATAAATCGATTGTCAAATAATTTAAAGTTATTATTCCCATAATCACAAAGCTACATACAATAAGTTGAAGAGCATAATGTGAATCTGTTGAGATTTTTTTATCTTAGAAGTGGAGAATCGCCGACGCCAGATGCTGGTTGTTCTACATGCGGGCGACCACGTGTTGGGAACCAAAACTTTTTCTTACCCGTCTTCGCCATTACACCCTCAAATCTCTTGAGAACGTTTTTATTTTTTACGCATCCGACCTCTTCAAGTTTTGGTTACATGGAGAAATTTCTTTTTAATTACTAAAATGACATTCCCATCCGTTATTGTTTTTAAGTTTATCATCTTTGTCGTTGTTTGGGAACTTTTTGAACTTGCGTTAAGTTCATTTAAACTATGAATTTATTAGGAAATTTCTATAAGTGTTTTTTTTACATTTAATGATCTTGTAGCTTAGATATAATTCAAACTCTAAATGGACATTTGTTGGTCTCAAACTTTTCGTAAGTTTTGTACGCAATATTTAGTAGATGATCATTTTATTATAAATTAAGGTAGCAAAGAGAAACACATACGATGCGCCAACCAAAGTTATCAGCGAACAAGGCAAAAGGGAGGATGAGGTTGAAGCTGCTTTCATTTGTAAGATAGAAAGAAAGGCATCTCTATCTAACTTATATGTATTTATTATAAATGTTTTGTTTAAATATAAAAAGTAAATAAGGAAATCGAAGATTAGTGCTTATCTAAATTATTTTATTTAAAATTTACTGTTGCGCATACCATAGGTAGCTACTCTCATCATCATCTCAGCGATATTCCCGGTTACTTTCGGAGCTTGCGCCCCTAAGTCCAGGTACCTACCATAGGTACCTACTCTAATATGCCTAAAATGTATCAAGAAGATTTAATCAGAAGTTAAACGTTTCAAGTTAAAGTACCAGGAAATATCCACTTTCTTTATAATTACGTTCAGTTCCTGCGGCGGTATCCCAAGTTGCAAAATTAAAAATACAACCAAAGACACCATATCAAATGAATGTCGCTAGCGTAAACATGTTCTTGGCGGGTTCTGAGACTGAGAACAGGTTAAGGTGTAACGGTGCCGGTTCGGTATCCGGACGAGACAAGTGAAATGGGAATTGAAGATGCCTTATCTGCTATTAGATAAGCAGAGTTATAAATGGTTATATTACAGCCTATCACAGTTTTAATTGTGTCTATGCATTTTATTTACAAATACCCTTGTTATCTGGGTATGAAAAAAATAATACTAATAAAAACAAAAACATATGTCCATATATTCTTTATATTGTGTTGCTAAGGTTTGTTTAAAATTATAGTCTATTTTTTATACTTAAAATAATTTTATATATTTGACAAGCCATATAGAAATAAGAGAGTCTAATATTGTTGAATAAATAATTTGTAATGTGTCTCATATTATAATAAAAACGACTAGCAATTGTTACGAATCTATTTCATACTGCACTTAGTGTATTGTTAACTTCAGGTGTTGAATTATTTGGAACATGAATTCATATAAACCAATTTGACTAGCTAATTTATGGGCATATTTATATCCTAATAAAATACTTTATTACATAGTTTTTTGTTTATTATCTAGAAGCCATATTTAATCTACTACGTGTAACAACTAATAACATAGTTTATTTGTTCTTGACACAAATTTTGAAATGAGAAGGAAAAAAACGACATTTCCCGCGCACCGCAATGTGCGATGCCATGTTCCCAAGGCGCGTGGAACCACTCGCGCCATCTTGCGTCGCCCATTTTCAGAGACGCGCGCTTTTTATCAGCGAAATTAACATTTTATATATTGTCTCACCGAATTAATTCGCTATCGAAACCTGTGTTTCCGTGTGAAAGTATTATTCGAAATGTGTGTGTGGTCATATTTGTCCTTCAGTAATTTGGTATTCTGTTTACTGCGAACCGTCGCCTATAAGACACTATTCAAAATTCAAAGAAGGGCCTTATTATTTGGAAGGTGTTAAAATTACTTAATTAAAAGAATATATCTTTAGCCAAAGTAATATAGTCGTGTGCTTCGAAAAAATGTTTGTCATAATTTAATAAAGCATTTATTGTCTGTCGCTTTGCATGATTAAAACTAATTGTAGTAATAAAAGTCTAACCTAATCCAGTTATATAAAAATATTTATTTGTAATACAATATTTTTGTTGTTTTTTACGCATTTCTAAGTGGTATAATGTTACTTGAAATTTCGCATTTATCCAAGCCTAACCTAAACGTGGGGTGAATGCATTTGCTAATGGAACTATTACTGGGTTAAATATGGTGACTCTGAGTTTCAGAGTAAAAATCATCTGTTGCATTCTTTATACACAGCTTCCGCAGCATAACGCAATACCGCTTACCTTCCGGCAATGAAGGAATTGTTTCAAACACACCCAGCATTGAAATGAGAGGCACTTTCATTGATGCGTCGAGGAAGAAGGAGCAATGCACTATAATCTTGTGAGACGGCACACGCGCACGCACAAGCGTTACCATAGGCTCATAACGAGAACAAACGATCAAATAAAACCCGCTGTGTGTACAGAGAAAGTGAATATTTGATTTTATCGTAAATAAAATATACATGATTTAAAAAAGCCAAATTAATTTAAGTTAAACTGATCATCAGCCCATACTATGTCCCTACCGTGGTGCACGAGCTTACCCGTAAAGAGTATATAGCCCTTAGTCGTCCACGCGGGCCCAGTACGTATTGGCCGACTTCACGCACAACCTTTGAATTTCTTCGTAGGTTTTGCACGATGTTTTCCTTCACAGTAAGAGCGTCGGATTAAACAACATATAATTTTGAAATGTCATTTGTCAAATGTGACTTAAACCTACACCATCCAGATCGGAAAGCAACATTACGGTACACACCAATGAGCTACCGACGCTCAAGTCATGTAGTATTTATGTGGCTATTTCTCCCGCCTATTTTTTTTTAAGTTCCTTTTTGTTACTAACTATAAATTGATCATTGTTATCTGTGAAATAAAGAGTTAATTAAATATTTGTAAAGCTTTATTCCTTCCTAAAGAGTGAGACAGGCTGTAAAATTTCAGGATACTTTGGTTTGACTTGTTTACGCCAAAGATTTATTATATTAAATCTTTGGTCTACGTCAAAAGTGAGCGACAGCACTGTGGTCCGTTTTTCGAAGTCAGTAGTGTGACTATTGAAGTTGATATTAGCCACTTAACACCACGCAGGTTTTCTGTTTGATTGATAATAATTAAAAAAATATATTTATGATTAATTCATGAAATCTTTATTCGTAGATTTGGCAAAAATACTAATATAGAATACAATTAGAAAAACTTTCCTTCGAGTTCCTACTGTGAGACTATAAAGGCACTTACTTCTCAGCATTGAATGTCCACTTCAAACTAGTGATTTTAAGTAAATTTATGATATTAGAATTAGTTAACGGATTCCTTTACTAATTTTAATACCTATGAAAGTGGCCGGTAGCCCTGTCGACTATTGAGCTTAAGCAGCTTTCGCGCCCGGATGTCCGACGGCGAAAGCACTGATACACCGGACGGACAAACTGACATTTTGTTATGCAAATGGCCTCTCATAAAAGAAATAAAAACGACGATATCTGGACGGACGATTAATTATAATAATAATTATCATGATGTAAGTACTAGATTTATGACTATCTTTGAGTTAACCACTATTTATTGTTTTGTTCTTTTACCTTATTTTAAACAAAACAATTACGTAATTAGTCACCGAGATCCAATAAAAACACAGTTTCACCATATCAATTAAAGACTGGTCGCAGTCGTGACCTGTCACGCGAATCAATGAAACCTTAATAGTTCTGACATAAAAATCCTTGAATATGTATGTAGTTCTTGTTAGAAACAGATAAATATTCTATAACTCTACGAATACTAAGCATTATGTAAATATAGGAATGCTGCAACCGGAGCCCGGCTGTCTCAATACCTATTCTAAAAAGCATACACAATTTTAAAGGCAAATCCTCAATGTCATTGGTAGGATAATTACTGGAAGCTCTCCGATTGGCTGATACTTATAGTTACGCCAAATCAGATTGGTCCATCTTTACGATTTAAAATAATTGGCGCCACTATATCGGCTAATTTATCCTTTATGTTTAAATACGTACGGTTGATAATACATGTGCCCGCAGGCTTTCATTTATTTTCTGTAAACGGTACGGAATTCGACTCACGCGCAAGAGCATGTTGCGATTGCCTTTTGAATTCACTATGGGGCCTGGAAAGGACCTTTATGGTCTGCATCGAGATTGATTTGCTTATTTTAGGAACACTGACATAAATGGTGCTAGGCTGGAATCTCGTATTGCATTCTAGGTATGCAGTGATAGAGAATGAAACGAGTTTTTACCTGTGTTCAATAAAAACTGTTGAACAGTGCGTTGTTTCGTTAAAAAATAGTTTTCTTATAAATGAAAATACTAATAAAAAAAACAAAAATTTAGCTTATACATGTGAAATCTGTGGGTAGTAATGCTTATCTTGGTCAATAATAATATACTTACTTATTAATTTAAGAATGCAAGAAATCATGAGCTGCATTATACGGTTTTGTTTTCAATTAAAAAGGATATTTTGTACTGAACCTTCAGAATGCTAATACGCAGCGCTAAAGTTTACGAGCATTGTCATAGAACATATTGTGTGCAGATCAAGTAAGGCATTTCGTTATCCACTAACGTATCGAAGGTAAGTGTTCAAAGTTGGTTTTATACCGTACCAGTTGGTAAACAATGGATGATATTCACAGTAGCTAGCTTCTAAGAACGGACCATACATAAATATTACCATACACAAACGCTGTTTGACTCTTGCCCTGGCTATTTATAAACAACGACATTATTGCTCTATTGTCTTCAAGAATTCTTTGGAAAAATTGCTGGCTATTATGCAAATTCAATTAAGTTGCAGTATAATTAGGTAAACATGTATAAATGGACTTGAACTTTACTGGAAAGAGAGAATGCAAACTTAAAATTCGCGAAGGTCTAGTACAATAAAAGAGGCTATGCCCAGGATAATAAAGAAGCAGTATACTTTCAATCTCTACAATTTCACTTCTGAATATCATTTATGGCATTAAAAAGAATCATAGAACTGACATTTAGACGATATGACGTATTTAGAAAAATTATACCGTTGCAATAATACTTACTAGCAATCTGAGGAATGAGACTATTCATTATTTATACTTAATTCTATCTCCGGTAACCTCGAGCTGCCAAGGGTTTCATATGCGAGTAATCGTCACAAATGCACTTCCTGTCTTAATCTACAATCTGGTTCTGTGAGCCAGATACTGTAATAACATATTGTCTTTGGCGGTGTCGCACCTCACGCAATTCCTTGGAAATAATTACAACCTTGGCTGAAGTAGGTTTTATGGAACATATAGAATGTACTTAGATGCGTTTAACAAGACAACATTTCACGTCTCCTGGATATATTTCATGTCAATGTTCATAGTAAAATATTAATAGTTTGTACTCTTACTTAGTTTTATCTTATTAATATATGGAGTTTTGACTTATGTGGCCGGCCATAATAATTGTGAATTTTGGCCAAAGTTTGCATACCTAAAACGTCTAGTCTACCTATCTGGGGAGATCAGTAGAGAGAAAAAAATTTTTTTTTTTTTCAAAAATCACAACATAAACAATAATATACAAATTACATAGCTGACAGAGCTCAAGTACATTTAATGCGTATGCAATGCATTCAGTGTGCAAACATTGGTAAGCAAATATCATTATACCGAGGCCACGCTAAAAGCCAACGTCTAAAGCCCATTGACGCGATAATTATTGCGTTTTTTTTTAATACTTCCAAATTATCACTATTACACTTGCAAGTAACACTCATTGTCGCGATAATTAATGGCATTTACCGTGTGACCCCAGCATTAGGATGGCAATAGAGCTGATGTTTGTTTCTGATAGATGTTTTGTTTCTTGTCATGTACATGTAGAGTAAGTACCTGTGCCTACCGAACAAAACCATTATGTAGGTTTCTTGTCAGCATGCCCAGCACCATTATGCTACATGCACCAGTAGCATGCTGAACCAGACGTGGCTGGCTATGGTGCGAATGCGTGCGATGAGGAGGCCCTTAAATCTGTGGGAGGCATATCCACTGAAAAGTTGATGACTCCAATAATTTTATTCCCATACAAGTCATGATGATGAGGTGATAAAAAGAATATTATTTTCTCAATCGTATTTAATGACAGGATATGATTAGCGCATTAAAGTCTAGACTACTCATATTACTGTAAATTGCTTGTAGTGCAATGTCAGTCTCGCAAATAAACACAAACTTATCACATTAAGTACATTAGTCAATAGTAGAACATAGTCGTTACCATCGTACCATTTCAAGTCTCATCACGCCGTTACTCGCGTCTCACTTCGCATGTTTTTTATATCGATTGTCTCTCGATCCCACGAGCGCGATCCCGTTGCACTCGATGAATCGATTGATTGCAGAATCGATTTAATCGACGCGACTGCGAGTCACCCTGGTCAATTGATGTGTGAATGAGGTTAGATGCAAGGCATATCCCAATGCATTTAATGTGTATAAACCTTTATAAGAATATTTACTAGGGCTCTTTCATAAAGTATTGAGCTATTACTTTTAAACAAAGTGTTTTTACATGTTTTATTAGATGCTTTGTGTATGAAAAAATGTACGTAACTACAAAATAACGTAAATTTAATATATTGGTAGTAATATATAAGCAATTCTCATATTTATAAATATTGAATAATTTTAGTGATGAAGTTCTAAGACGGCTTAGCTTAGAATTAGATATAGTTTTAGTGTCATCAAAATTTAAAAATGGGTATCTATAGATAATAACTAGTTACCACAGACTCGTTCCCATCACAGTGAAAGTATAACACTTGACCTTTTCTATCTCTTAGCGGTCCGAGGCTATTAGGCAAAACCACGGCGGTACTCGGATAATATCAGAAATCAAAAACCCAATTTTAATGAAAACTTATATGATTATTTACTGAATAAAAATAACATATACTTATGTTTGTAAATTACCTGCATACAAATAACATTGATTTCAAGCCGAACCTCTATTCTACAAATTGTCTACAAAGACTCGTATATTTTTGGCAAACACTTCTTTGAAGTTGGCAAAAATTACAAATGGTTTACCTTGAAGATCAGTTCAGCAAAATAACGCATTCTGTTCAAAACGAAGCCGTTATGCTAGTGCAATACCTCAACATCCTATCCCAATTTGCAAATAGTCTTCTGACAGGCTCTCAGCCTATTGCCCTAAAGGGATAGAGTAGGTATGCATCCAAATAAGGCCTCGCGTCAGCGCAACATGTTTTTTACGAAGTAACGGTGTTGAGACCCGCTCCTAGTAATTACACAGCACAACTTGCTGGTAACTGACGGGGCCATAAAAAGAGGCTTCTTTATTGAGAATTCCATTACACATTACACACAGCTACTGTTCAGATGGATCGATGTACCGTCTGTCGAATATCAATTTGTTGATTCCTTATTCTAAACGAATAGTGTTTTTTGATAGTTTTAACAATGTTAAAGTTTTTATTGTTTAATTAATAGAAATATATTATTGGAAAAGCATCATTAAAGTATAAGGGTTTTGTTGTCTTTATTATCCGGCGGGCTGGAGTTATTAGAACTAATAAAAGGTATGGCTGAATGAGAGAGGGCTGATACCTGTTTTCTGCTGAAAGTTTATACCCCAAACGACCTTTTCCAGCACCCACGAGGAGATTAAGGGTGATGAAAATTGGATTCATATGAGCGGTCTCCACACGAAGTTTTTAATAGGCGTCCACAAAAAGAGGTTAACCTTCTGATTTATTTTTAAATATCAGATACTTTAAATACCCTTATTCCTAAGTTTTTAATTGTTATACAACTTCACAACTGACAAACACAAATAAATGCAGGTGATTGAAAATATGTATTTACTTTTATTTCAATACAACAAACTAATTTATTTTCAACCATCGTTCTTGCTTGTAACATGTTTACATTACATTAGTATAATGCAAAATAAAAAATATCGATTCACACGTGCTAACCGTGAACTCTATTGAAAAACGTCAGAGTTCAAATTTGAATAGTATTAACATGAAATCAAATATATCCAGTAGTTCTGGGAAAAAGAACCTTATGCGTTTTAATAGAAATCTAAATTCTATCAAACGGCATAGTCCGTTAGATGACTTGAATGTTAATGTCCCAGTGATATGTAAATAGGCTTCCTATCACACCGACCGAATTTAGGTATGCAAGCAATTTATATTTGGACGCACTTAATGAACAAATTGTAATGTTAATCACCACAAAATATTTTTCCATTCATCTTCTATTCGAAGAAAATGTTTGGTTCGATACAAACGAATTTTTAGACTAAACATTGAAATTGAAATATGTTAAGAAATAAAGTAATCGGTTATAATTAAAATTCGGTTAATAAACTAGGTCTTTTGAGATACGAATAAACTAATGTGTAACGTAAGATGAACAGGTTATGAGTACAAACTAAAAACACACAACGAAACTCGTTCGTAATCACTTTTAGATACCTCGAATCCCCTATGCGAGAGTACAGAAACCATTTAAAGCATTCCCCAGAATTTATGTATCCATAAAACTTCGAACGATATATTTCCACGGCAAACTTATTCCAACGGATGCTATTACCTTTATCTTGATCGTTAATATAATCAATTAGAAATATTTTAATCTGTGATAACTCTGATTAGATATAGATGGCCAGTCTTAACCAGCCATTGCCGCTACCTGATATTAACCAATACCAACTTCCTACATAATGTAAATTCACCTGTGATAAATTATTGTTGTAAATATATCATAAAAAGCAGAGCAATACATAAAATAAGGCATTCTTTATTCGATTTCCCGGATGATTGATAAAGATGATTAATGATTTCAACTCAAACATATTTAGTGATAAGTATGAACAAGCTACAACTTAGGTAATAAATAGAACAAACTTAACACGAATGAATAAACTGAATACTAAAAAGGACCTCTATACTGTTGGCTTCGACCCCACACATACCTTCCAAAGGACAAGGCAAAACGTAACAATAGTTTATTACTCACCATAAATTACAAAGTTACAAACAAAAATTTCAACTTAATAAACAAAATAGTTTATGGTGGGCTGACATCCTTACTAGGATGACTCCTATATTTCATGTTATCAACCATCTCCACCTCTCAATTTATCAGGTGTTCAATCATTTTTAATTTAAGTTTGTTTATAAAATAAGTACACCAACACAAAATAATCAATTTTGTAGAATATTTTCATTATACTACATAGTATAAGTATATTTATTTTTGAGGTTTCTAATGTGATGTCATAATTAATTACATTTTTTCCGCATACACCGTGCAAAGATGGGGCGGGTTGCTAGTACGTTTTAGCCATGGCTATTGTAGTAATATTACAGTTATGAGATCTAAATAGGATATTTAAGAAAATGTATACGCGCACAATAAGACATTGTAATAGACGGTCATATTCAAATAGCTTTGTCTACTGGCATTCACAAGTTACAGAACGAAGGACGACATACTGGGTGGGTCACAACTATTCTGCTGTATGCTGTATCAATAACAATACCTTTAATTTTATAAGTTCACACCATTAATAATTGTTTTTAGTTTCGAGTTTATACATACATTAATATAAGAACGTCTTATTCGCCTAATTTAGATAGCAGCAATTTTCTCTACACCCAAATGGTGATGGTTGATCGACGCTCAACACGCCGACGATGGTCCACTTTAGCGGTCTATGATCCAAAAATCTTGCATCATTGGGAAGTCATAACCCAACAGTAGATGTTAGTGATGTAGAGATGTCATTACGGAAATTTCCAATTTTGAATTGATAAAATGCAGAATATGCAGATTTTTGTCGGCATATCTCGTTCTTACCGACTAGCCTAACCGGTTGGCTCTAGCAATTTATTTAACATAACATTTCTTACATCCTTTTAGATAATAATAATTAACAACTTCAGTGGACTGCCTCTTGTCTGCCGTAATGTAATCTTAATGGAGTCACCGCTGGACACAAATCTCCCCCATCTTGTGCCATATATTCCAATCGTCCTCTTCCCTAATTTTCGCATATCGTCGTTCCATTAGGCTGAAGGTTTACCTTTTTCAAAATGCGATATCCACTCCAGAAAACATATTATTACGGCAATTGGTCCTGCAACATACGTGACCGACCTTTGCTACTACTGTAGCTTGCTGACAGCTATGCTAGTTAAGTTTTCCTACAAGTAAAGTAATTTCTGAGTTTTTCTCTGAGAGAAACCCTGAGTATAGCTAGTTAAGTGACTTTGAACTTATCAACTAGTCTTACAGGAGACTGCGTATAGAATGGAATTTCGTATGTGTCTTATAGGTAGTCAGAAGGCTTAAACACGATATTGTAAGATCAGTGCAATGCAATTTATGACTATAATTTTGTTCCTAAGCCGTATCTTACTGTGAAGGAAAACATCGTTAGAAACCTGCGCACGCCTTCAAAAGGATTCAAATTAGACCAATCCGGGCCTTTGTGGAAATCTATACATACACCCTTAACAAATAGGCTCGTACCCACGGTGGAGACTTATATGAACTATTGATGAAATCACTTCTGACGGAATCTAAAAAATAGTAGGGGTAGTGACTTGTATATCAATATATTAACAGCTGAGCAAACACAATTTGAAATATTATGACTAGTAGAATTGATTGCGAGAAAATGGCAACACAGCTCGATAAACACTGTATTGATACATCAATACACGCAAGTATGTCGGTTGGCTGTGATGGGAATCATAACATTTTTTATTCGGGTATTCCGTTACGATTTATGCAGTACCTTTTTGCATGCTTGTTCTACAAATGAGCCGGCTGGCTATAAGATGTTAGGTGTTGTTGATAGATAGGTACAACTAATTGACCATTTCCACCAAAGCCATCTTTAATTCCTACACCAAAATTCAACGTGTAAGTTTTTTTTACCAGAAACTATACCGAACTCATAAGTTTACAAAATCTGCAGTAGAATATTATGCGGTTTTTAATATATATTATTTACACATCTGAAACGTCGAGATGTGGCATTAATTAAAGTATTCAAAAGAAGCAAGACCATAATTATGTAGTTTATTGCGTTAATCCGAAGTCTTGTATGGATTGGTCTGAGTGTAAGATACTTACGAGTATGATATATTTATCAGGTGTCAATCAGTCACAATACCAAATCCCCAGCCCGACTAATGTGTATGTTATTTCTTTGTTTGTCACGTTCAATATTTACAGCCCTCAACATGTTAATGCAAATGATGCACTGATTATGCACGTACAACTGCGTCAGCCTTAGTAAAACATGTGATTCCAAAGCGGGGCGTTCTTCTAATGTTTGGAATGAACTCCGTAAACCGGCGGGTTCATTTGGTATTCATGAATGTTTCAAAGCTTACATTTCTAAATATTTATGGCTGCAATCGGAAGCCCTTATTGTGTGGTATAGTGCCACAACACAAGAAATACAAGTTCAGATCGCACTTTTTTTCGCTTAAAGTAGAGCGAATGGTTATGATATGAATGCAAAGGTTATACGACATAAAAAGTTAGCTGGGTTTTAGTTTGTAAAATAACTACATATTTAGTATTCTAACTTAACTTTAACCTAGGACTAAGTTCTCGCTGCATACATTTATCAAGAATAATGGAACTATGAAGAAGAAGAACTTTCACATGAATTTTAAATAAAGAAACAGTATACTTCCTAAAAGTAGTCAAATAATTTCCTCAAAGTACCTAACTATAATTGAAACGATAATCAATTACTAGGATACGAGGAACGCATAAGAGTCATAGGCCTTTACCGCGGCTCTAACACTCATTATTCACCAGACTAGATGGTTCGACTCTTAGACGCTCACATAACTCTTCGCCTTTAAAAGCATCAGCAAAAAGTCCTAGGCGGTGGTTGCATCTCTGTCGCACTTTTTGAGATGTTCTTCATCCGTCCCCCTCACTACCGTTACTAAAGATTAGAATTCGTGTAAAAAATGAACGGACTGTCGTTTCCCTTTTGAAAATTGAAGATCGGAGTCAGTTCACGTAATTAAAGTTTTTTGGCGTTCTCAGCTGGAGAAAAAAATGCGATGAACATACGTGTCTCATATTTTATCTTTTTGTATTTACCAATGGATATTGCGAAAATTGGATGATGAATTAGACTGTAGTTGATCAAATATTGAATAAACAGACGATAAGTATTAACTAATTACCCTTATAACTAATATAATTATCATTATTTAGTCCATGTGTATTTCTGTGTTTATAGCTCTATTATAAATCTGTTATGTGACCGTAAGTAGTTAATTGGGCGATGATTTGGTACATGTATATGTACTAAGCTGAAATTATGTTTCCTTACTTATTACTTTGACATCGCATAAAAAGGCCCTTAATTAAGTTTTATTTTATAATTTTTACTTGTTGTTCAGTAAGTTATACATCAAAACAAAGCTCTTCTTTATTTTGTGTATTCAAATCTATTTCAATTTCAATGAATGGCTTAAATTTTAACATAAATACAGTGTTTCATACAAGACGACCTTAGGAAACGAAATAGCTGTCGCTGTTAATCAATTCACATCTTAGCTCGCAGGACTCATGTTGTTTCTTCTACGAAAACGTTTCACGCCATTTACTGGATATGTGAATGGCTAGAAACTGTCAATGCACCTCTCGAGTGACAGTGAATGAGCAACGCCGGGTAAACAACGTTGTTTGTATCAACGCAGCCGACAATGGCGTTTCCGAGAAACGTACTCGAACACAATGCGACGCGACAATGCCAAATGTGGTCTGTGCCGAATTTTGGTACGCTCACCTGTATTGATAAATTTAGGTTAGCTTACCTGGTTCACGCGTGGGCCAGAATTGTCAGGATCATCTATTTTGTTACTACCAACCTGTAAGTCATCGATATTTTACGCAAAATATTCGTTCGTCTATTCTCAATCGAAGGTTGAGTCTAATGCATTCAACGCTTTAATTTGGTACATGATTTCAGCACTAAGTCTACCGCCTAGTAGATAAATAAAGAACAAAGACGTGTTAGGTTTTTCTATGACCAGAATTATACATCTGATCATGCAAGTAAAGGATACAAGTAGTGAGTGTGTGAGTTTATTAACAACATTCATACCTACAGATATTTAATTCAAAAATATAAACCGCGTTTCTAAATTATTTGTTTATTTTCAAAAATCATCTAAAAATAACAAATTTTGATATTTCGTTTAAATAGATCGCCACAATATTTGCGGTCACGCCAGTACTAGAATACTTTAGCTTTTATTGATATTTAAAATACGCCGATTTTGTCACTGACACACAGATGATGATCAAAATGTTTAGCTACTTACTGAAGTGCTAGAAACTTGAAATTTGATATGTAATATTTACTGAAATGTAATTTGTTGAAATGAGGATCGGTAGGGTTAGGCCGCGTAGATTTAAAAAACTTGGCTCGACATGATATCTGGTAATCTTTTTCACAGGGCAAACCTTATGTGGTCGTCTTGGCAACATTTTATAGGGAATGATTTTCGGTGGGATTACTTATTATAGGTTTAATATTGAAGTATTGCGAACTGCAAATATAAGTAAACGTTGGAGGTGTACGAAGCAGCCCACGACACGTCGCACAGGTATCACATTCATTATTGTTACAATTTCTCCGAGTGTAACCCGATCGGACTCCATTCAGCCGCGATAGCTCAGGTTAAAATAATAAACTCTGCTACGTAGCGACCGCATTTGACACCGACATATTTGTATAAAACGCCATTGTCAGTTTGTGCTTCATCAATTAGTAATCAAACCTACTGTTTTTTGCCACCCTATTGAGTTTGGTATTTTTGGATACCACACATAAGTTGACAGATTTTCTAGCCTTTTGTGACTTTTTACGTCAATAAATTAAAGGGATGGTCAATTCGCTCACCCATCGCTCCAGTTGGGCAGATTTTTCATACATAATTACGAGTACGTCGCTTGCTAGATGTCATAATGACATAGTAGGGTGCTCGTGCTTTTGATTTTGTTCCTTTTTAATGACGCGTTATAGGGAAATATAGAACTATATCGGCATTATTAATAAAGTGCGAATTGTCTTATTACAGCTATTTCTTTAACTAGCTCATTACGGACAGAAACTGGATGGTTTGTCTATGTTACCTACTCCAATACGCTGAACTTTCTACTCAACTCATATAATTCAATGAAATTATATTTATTAAAATAAAACGACGACCCGGTGACTATCTAACGGAAGTAAAACAAATGAAATAATAGTTTCGGTTTTCAAGATATACAACTGGGACATTCACAATTATATTCTCCTATCTCAGTACAGTATGTGTTATTATTGTTTTAAGATAGCCATTCAAAGAACAGGATCCTAGAGTGGCAAGGCAAGAAGATTAACCTTTGTGTTATTATTATCAATGTCTGTCGATACCGTCGCGCATATTCTTATTGATAGTTTTATTTAGTATTTATATTTAAAGTTGGAGCTACATTCCGCAGACCTAAGTTAGGTGTTGTCCTGTAGAAACCAACAAAAAGCTATGTTTAACTTAACTAATGATTTAACTAAACATTTTATAATCTGCTAAACTTGGAAAATTATGGAGAAGGGTTTTGCAATCTCTTTGTATTATTGCATGCTAAGCTGCATACATATGTATATCATTAAAAGGCCTTCAGTAAGAAGTGCACGGGATTCAATACAATTTTTGCATACATATTTGTAGACAACACTAATTAGTAGCTCACTTATGTCATTTATTTATTAAGAAACCAACGGCGTTACACATTGTTTGTTATGATATCCTATTCAACCTATCGCAGTCCACTGCTGGACATAGGTCTCCCCCATTTCGCGCCAGATATCCCGGTCCTCCGCTTTCCTCATCCAGCCTCCACCAGCGACCTTTCGCAAGTCGTCGGTCCATCGGGCCGATATAACCAATTGAAATTGTAAAGCTAATAAAAGGTTTCCTTGTTTACACCCAAAGTAAGCTCAAATGCATAGATATAAATTATGTGTCGCTATACAAACAAAAATACACTTCATCCCATAGCAACATAAAAAACAATAATATCAGCGAAAATAAAAACAAACCATTAAAATAAAACAATTAAAGAGAAAGTTAAACGACATATTAATTATACATGCTAAATCTAGGTAACACCTAAGAGAGCCTTCAAATTGTGCGCTCGTGTTTGTATACAATAACCACTTAGTCCACTTATATCTAGGTAAGTTAACAGCTTAGCAGCTAACTTATGTCATAACAAAGCCTTCATTGAGAAGCTCAGGGGGCTTAAAAACAAATTTGGCACCCACGTTTATAGTACACGAACGCCTCCGCAACGCACCGTAGTAGCGTAACTGTCCCGTATATGGGCAATGACGTACGACGCGATAGTCGCTTGTTTATTATAGTAAAGCCTTTCGTCACATGTGCACAGCTCATTTACACTGTTTACACTTTTGCAATAGCAAACTGAAAAAGGACATGATTTATCGTAATGTTGGTTATATCCAATGTTAAATGTGTGTCGATACTTACTATTGTGATGTAGGAAATTTACTGTGGTTTTGGTAACGGTTAAGAGGATTTTCAAAGGAGACGAATACATTTTGTTTGACTTAATAAATCAAACGTTAGTAGGTAATTTTCAAATTACAAAGATTCAGATTTTCACTTATTAAATTTAACCGATATAGGTTAAATTAACTTTTAAATACAAAAATGTGTCTTTAAAACACATAGAAGGTTATTTGTTCTAAACAGGCCCACAATCGTACCTCATGAATAAAATTGCACATTTACAACAAAGCTTCAGCTACAAACAAATTACGACATGCAATGAATCTTAAAATGACACATAGTTAAATTACGTATCTAAGTTGCAAATGTCGACGCTGTATACCAAAACACAAGGCTGCTCAGGTGCCAACGTTTGCGTGGTTCGAATTTATTATAAAATCGCGCCCCCAATACTGATATCTAGCAACGTTGCCTCGGCGGCCATTACACGTGATATAACATCATGGCAGCTAATTCTCATTCATAGTTTTCTAAGCCTCGCAGGCCGAGTCACATGCAATAGAACCTGTTCGAGACTGTGTGAACCGGGGTTCGATACGATTATAGCCCGATTGCACCGAATTGATACATTCAAACTTAAGATTTTTTATAGAAACATTAAGTAAAACATAAACTTTTTAACGTCTTTCGTTTTTTGCAGAAATAAAGGTTATCTGTTAGTCGTTTTAACGTAATAATATTTTTCATATTATTAATTTAAACGTATTTTTTTTATATCCTCGAGACTTAAAGAAGATTACTTATACTGAATTAAATGCATGAAATAGAAATCGAAGTTAACTATCAAATATTTAAAAGCTTGTTTGTATATTATAAAATATAAGTATCTCAAATAAATGAATGGAAGCAAATCAAATGGACCGAATGAAGTAACATTTAAATTAGGTACATGTTATTGTATTAAGGGACGAGATAGATATCCTAGAGATATCTGTCTCATATAGGGCTAGGTACAGACAGTGACATCTGATGATAGGATCAATACCAATATTCACCATAATTAAGTACAATGACTTGTATTCATTTTATAATTGCATTAAACCATTTTTAAACTGAAATAAATCAATAACCATAAAGCAGTTAATTCACTTGATTTGCTAATTTATAAATACAAAAAGGTGTTCTTGCCATTTTTAGAAACTTAAATTTGTATTTTTTTTTGTTTCAGGTAAGGAGAGTCTAGTGCGGTTGGTACAATTATATAAGCATAATAATGACAAGAAAATTTCATTTTTCCGTATTGGTAAGTAATAATAGTTATTCTGGTGGTTATACTTCCTCTAGGCAATGTTTAGTATAATTGATATTGTAAAATTTATGTATTTATAATGAAACTAAAACTTCAAGTTAATGAATACTAAATTTAGGACATTATTCAATTTGATTTCACTAAAAATATCTAACAAATAATAGAACGAAACATAAAACTTTCTAACGTAATATTAACTTTATTAATTCCTCTAAATGACTATTTGTTTGGTTCCTTGTGTGAAAAAGAAAACACAACGTATCAAGATTATATTTCTCCCGTGCACATCATCTCGCATGAGATCGCAGGTCATCCAATATCTTGAACAGATGCTGCGCCGCGTAAAATGAAAAAATGACAAAAAAACATTTTTGAGCGAACAAAGCCCGCACATGTCGTGATGCCCGCCTACTAAGGATTTCCGAGCTTTTTCTACAAGTTTCTTTGGTACATCCTGAATAAGGTGCACATTATACCTATTTTATTTGAATCTTAATTAATTAATGCTTTGTTTATGAGGAAACAGAAAATTAACATTGTGACGAAATTAACGTTCAAAGTAATTTGTTCTAGACTTCTGTGATTGTCAAAAACATAAAAATTTATGTTAACGATATTTTTGTATGGAGAGGCACATCAGAAATACAAACTTTAAAAAAATGTTAGTTCTGTTCCATTAAAACCACATCTAAATTTTGAGTAAAAACATATAAAATGTCATGTAGAGTCAAGCTTCTGAATCTACACGGCCTTACTCTACCGACTCTATCTTCAACAAATTCTACATGCAATGAATAAATATGTATGACTTGCCAGTTTTGCTTAGGTAACTACAGTCCGCGTACCAGTGGTAGCTTCATATGACATTCATAAGTGTTTTTAAAGGACCTAAATTGAATAAAAACATGTTTAATTTGTTTTCGCTATCGCCATGAAAGGTTGTTTTTATTGAACAAAAGGCAAACGAGCATACGGTTCACCTGATGGTAAATAACATCGCTGCACGTGAACATTTACAAGACAAAAGGTCCAAGAAATGCGTTGCAGGCCCCTTAAAAGAGTGCAAGCTATTTTTTATCGCATCGCAAATGTATGCAGTGGAAGTCCATTCCACGATTTTGGCGTACATGGCAGAAAATGAACTGTGGAAGACTTCGAATCATCCAGGTGGAGACGATGAAATTTTAAGTTTCTCTGAGATGTACGGTGGTGAACCTCAGTCGCAAGAAAAGTCGGAACAACACATCGGAATACTCCCCGCGATACAAGCTGTATAGAATGCAAAAAGATGCTACATCTCTCTACAAACCCAAAGATTGGTCAGGAAGACCTGTGTCGTCGACAATTCGAGCAGTACTCTTTTGGATGCGGTTACGAGAAATAATATGATATTGCTTGGTACTACCCAACTAGACGTTTTGGACTAAAAAATATTCTTGATCCAACTATTGAATTTGCACCCAGTTTTAAGGTAAATCAATTAGTAATAACGCAGAACCCTCAGATCATGTTCGGATCTCTCGAAATCATTTTATTAAGGCTCTCACGATTGTACCTATATGATTTAACAAATTCACCAGATATACCTCCGTCCTTCTCACACGGCACGCCGTCCGTCGTTGAACAGGTTTTATGCAAATAAAACAAGCAGCCATTATGTTCTTTTCATTTAGACCTTATTTTATAAGGCGGGCTTGTTCATTCATGTGAACTCTGTAGTATTAAATTGCTAAGCCTGGTTCAGCGATCCTTGGAGTTTGTTGGTCGCGAATGGGCCTAATGTTCAACATGGTTATTTTATTATTCAGTTTTGTCTTAGGGACCATAAAAATCCCTTGTATTATATGTAAACCTAAAAGAAGTTGCAAATTCTTTTTAGGTTAAAGTCTAGAAAATTATTACTAAATCTAAATTTAACAAATCATTACTAATAAAATTGATCAAATAATAATACTAAACATATAGGTACTTAAGTTACGGCCTAATCGTTAAAACAAAGATTTGGCAGTTACTTAAGTATTCAAGAATTTTTTTAAGATATAAAACAAAAACAAAAATTCTTTGGAACAGATATTGTTACGTATTCTAACAGATTATCTCAAAAAAATTACCTGTTTAACCTCAATAAAACTTTTAAAACTAAAATATTTTAAATACTAGAGCTTTTTCCTATTATAGATTTCATTATTTCTTAGTGTAACAAATAACATTTTATGCTACCTTCTAAAGGTAATGATCAAGTGTGGACAAAAATGGAAAGACGTTTAACTTACACCTGCTGTGAGCTGGCTCTATTGAGATAAAACTGGACCCAAGCGAGTGAGACTATTTGGCGAGAGTGAGAAAAAAGATATTACGCGGTTTTTTATACGCGGTATATTAACATCTATTTAATATAGTATCCCTGATATTTAAATAGGATAGTGAATAAATACTGGACACCCGTTTGGTGTGATGGTTGAGACGTCTGCTACTACACCTAGGGCTCCGAGCTCGATCCCCGGGCAGTACATACATTTCTGTGCATGAATATGTCTGTTTATATTGATAGGTAGGTAGGCTAGGTATTTTTTTATGTAAAATTTAATAGTTTATATAAACAATAATTGTATCATGTGTATTTTGTAATTGAAATTATATTAAACACCTCAGTTCATGCATCGTAAAATTAAGAATCTATCTAATCTTATGTTGTTAGGCTCTTCCAAAATGCAACCGAAACTTCGGAATGTCAAAAAAGTAAAATTAGAATGTGTTACTTGGGAGTAGCTTAGAGGTTTTTCTAAAAAAATCTTATAGAACGGTTTCTTTATATTTCTTCAATACAATAAAATTAATTGAAATTTCGAAATGAAAGCTGCGTTTGGTTATCTACTATTTTTCCCCACTAGATACTGCTACCTATAAATAGAGTGCACTTATAACTTGGATATTGGCCTACTTATCTGTGTACAAGGAAACTTGACATTCAAGTTTATCTATTTGTAATAAATGTTTTATTTATAACCAATACAGTAAATAAAAAAGTGCAGTATTGATACTTCACTGAAAAATAGCTATATGATTATTATTACGAGTTGAATTTCATTGCATTTTGTCCTTTACCAAACGTTGCGGTCGTTTTAATTGGACATTTAAAATATAAACGCTTAATTGTGTACATTGTTATGATATATACCAAGAAACGAACACGGGTATGCAAAAGCTATAGGACTTGATTAATAGTAGTATTTGATAGCACGCCGAATCAGCAATTTGAATTATAAGCGAGGCAGTATAGTAGACATTTTAACCTAAAAGAGGAAGCATATACGACTTACGATAGGTTACTGGTGGAGAATAGGAAACAGTGTTGATAGAAGTCCAGCAGTGGTGTCCACGCATGGTCCTTGAAACCAGCAAGTGAAAACCAAAACCAAAATTTCATTATAGTTCTAATATTAATAGAAAACCATGGTTCGCCGTGGTTGCCGAAATACCAAAACCCTTGGTGCCTGTAACGAATGTGGTTCATCATCATCATCATCATGATGATGATGATGATGATGATGATTGACTTTTCATAAATGTAAAAAATACAAAAAATTACAATTACGTCACTCATTTTTCACCGATTAAATACAGCCTATTCCTAAATCCTTGTTCGTCGACAGCATTCCCCACGTGCATTTTATATATTAGTATAGGTAAAAACAACATATTACAATTAAAACACATCCTTGCAGCCCATTAAGAGTGTTTACCTGGCATGATTAAACGGAAGTTCATTAAGAAAAGCGAAAAAAGAAACTACGGTGAAACTTAACTAAACAAGAATATTTTAACAAAAACATACATCCAAAATAAATATGTATGTAAGAATTGTCTAATAGTTGAATTCTACTCCGTCCCCTAGTTTCTTAAAAAAGCCCGAGTTCTGTAACTTAGAGTTTGATTCTTACCCTAATTTATAAATAATTCCATGTAATCTTGTTAAAAATATATAATAAAACATTTAACACCCAGTGTAAGTTTCCTAGCCTTATGGATACCAAGAATGATTCATAAAACAAAAACCGGTTTTTATTTTTAATGATATAAGTTAAAAAGACTGGCCCAACAAACTGATCAAATAATAACTATGGTTTTAACATTTCGGCATAAACAAACACCGGCAATCGTAATTAATAAGCGCACTCAGGTCTAACGTGAAGCCCAACGAGCATGAAACTCTTCGCAGCGTGAACACAATTATAAGTGACACATGCAGGGGCACGACAATTAACTGGGAGATAGCATACGGGCGGTTGACCGATTGACTCGACGGGAATTGGGTCCCTGTACTAACCTTAGGGCCACGTCTTCACACTATTGAGCTTCTTTACACAAACTGTCAAACTCAAAATGTTATTATTTATATATATTTTACTGATACATTTGAAGCGTCAATTGTTATTATTATTTTTTTATGACTACCACCGGTTCGGAGTAAGTTGGATCTTCGAGAAGAGCTGGCAAGAAACTCGATATTCACACAACTTTATCCTATAGTAACCTTTCTTCATAAATTTACTTTTTAATCAAGAAGATAATTAAGATGTTCTTGACTCTTTGAGAAAAGTGCACTATACACCCTTGATGTAATCGTTTAGTGCACTCTCAATCCTCGGCCCCTAAAAAATCTAAAGCGGAAAAGAATAAGTAAAAATTTCATACAACTTAAATAGCCTGTGACAGTCGTAAATATATTAAGACAAGTAATATTTCGGAATCTTACTGTCCCTGCACCTGGAACACACTACCAAATACGTAATTGTTATATCATTTAGTTGACGACTTACAAATAATAATAAGGTAAGTTGTACTTTCGTATAAGCAGACAGATAAATTCCACGTAGAACGATATTTCTGCGAACCAATGTCGCGAAACTTGAAAACTGCCACGATAACACGGGCAACAATTCTTTTAATGATGTCATATCAGGGGCTCCAAACAAATTTTTCGGTGATTATACAGATACATTAAGCACAATCAGACTAAAAATACAAAGAGCTTTAATCTGCTACAAACATTCAGACACTAAGCAAACCAGTCAGTGGAACGATCAAATGCGTCTATTTCTAAAAAGAATTATCAAACTCGTCGACGGCTAGATTTAATAAAATGAGAATTAAAATTAAAAATCTATAATTATTTGCTCTTAAAATGTCTTGATTATTTATATAGAAATATTTACTAATTATTGGATACTCGTGTAGGTCCTGCGTTAGGAAGGTTTAATTGGATACAATATTATTCAAAAGGATGCCTTAATTTTTTACCAAGTCATCAAATTTTTATGTTTCCACTCTACCAAAGAAATTTTATTATAACAGGTACATATTTTTTTCATAAAAAAACTGCCTAGTTTTATATTACCACCAAAATAATCAATTCAATAAATTTTTCAACTAGGCATTCGGTCAATAATTTCAAATAATGCTATGGAAAATAAAATAGGCGTGCCTACTTATTACGTTAAAATTAAGTCACCTCACTGATCAATGTACTACTTTTTATCTTCATCAATTAATTTCACATTCAATAGATCTCAAGATCTGCTGGAGCTAAGCGGCCTATAGTGGTTTTGGATATATGATATTGATATTTAAGCTTCCTATAAATAAATACTTTTTCTCACCACACGTCAATTCTCTCAGTTAACGAAATACCAATTAAGTTTAGTTGATCAGGGAGGTCGACGAACGCGCGGCGCCGCCCGCCACAATTTCATGCATCACTTGACAGATATTTGATTACGCTTTAGAGCTAGCAGTCAGTCTCGGTCAGTTGGTACATTTTCCAGGGTTGCTATTAAGGTATCTCATGTCCTTGTCCAAACTTGTGATAAGGACCGGCGCTGTGACCTCTGGGGTGCAAACGTTCATGGGCCGTTGTCACTTTACACAAGAAAAGTTGAATGTTCGATTAAAAAGCAATATACAAGTTCAAGATCGGAATCGGCAAGATTGACGTTTTACGTCTGATGATGTTACGTCTTCAGTCAACACCATGTAAACACAGTTAAAAAATCAGTGTTTAGTTGTATCTTCTTAAGGCTTATGGCCCGTATACTCATAGTAAGACGTTGTAGTATGGGATGGTTTATTGAAAAATATTTATATAGATATTTACTGGAATATCTTAAGTGTTTTCGTGGTATGTAAGTCGACCACTAAAGCTATAAAGACGCCTGCAAAAAAATCCAGGAGTCACTTAATAACTTCCATCATGATAATTGTATATTTCCTCAATCGAAGCTACGCTCGAAGCTAAGCTCGAGAAATACCTACATATTTTTATACCAACCGATAGGATGTGATAGTTAAATGGAATTGATTTAAATTAAAATATTTTACCCACGAGATTCGTGTTCTTAAATGAAAAATTTAATGAAACTCAATTCAGCGAGCTCAAAACCTAATGACAATTTTACGTCATCATTACAAGATACAAACGCCAGAAAAAATACTTATATATAATATAAGTAAATTTTTAAAATGTGTGCAAAATCTATAGACGTACTTCAATTACAACATCAGTATATACATAAAATGTAACCGTGACCTTGTTTTCTAATTTGTGTGATTTCAACCGTTTCATTTTACCATATAAACTATTTTGGGTATGTAGCGCCATCTATTATGCGCGCTCAACATATCCTTGAACCTCTGACAAGTTTAACGAGAGCAGCGCCATCTAGTTAATAACTTTGTACCTTGGTTGGTACGAAAGAGAATGTAAAGCAAGACAAAACATTTTAGTTCAGTGTTAGTTCGCTAGGTGTCGCTACTACGCCGTACAGTATTTGATCTCGTATTATGAAATATATACAATAGATGTCGCTTCGAAACCATAGTGACAATTTTTTTTAAATAAATATTTAATGTGAATAATAGGATTGAAGTTATACCTGCCTATTTTATCATTTACTTTACTTTATAACTTTGATTACATAAAATAATCATAGATTAGATACTTTGTATTGAGGCATTAATTGCATCTTGATTCGTCAAAATTACATAGTAACTGACAATTTGTCGTAGATTTTCCGATTCCTAAAATAATTTATATAAATCACAGTTAATACACGACCTTCTATAAATTATTAATAAAATTAAAATTCAGTTAGTCTTATAGCTACAACGTATGAGAAATCATAGTCATGGCTGTATCACATGATTGTGACTAAATAAGGCATTCAAGTAAAGGAGTTTGTCGATCTCATAAGTGTTGATGTTCCATTTATGGAGTGAAATAGCAGATAAGTTTTCTTTGCTCAATCAAAACATGTTCATATAAATCATACGATTAATCGATTTTCAGTACATTATAGTGTAACCAGATGTACAAACTTATATAATCTACAGGTTTAATTCTTATAATGGAAGTTATTTGAGTACTTCTCATGAGCTATCACGAATACCGAATCAAAATTAATGCATTATTTAAGATTAAGTAAAACCAATACAAATCCAATGAATCCAATAGGATCATGGGCGAAAAATGAGGAGTAGTATGACCAGCAGTAGACTGCGATCCGTTGAAGAGATACATAGAACCCAATGATGGCTTTCATCAACTAGATGATTATATTGAAGGAGCAATGTATGCTGGGACTATTTTACCTGGAATACGATTGATTTGAAAAAGTGATAAAAAAATGAATTAGTCATGAACCGTTCTAACAATTGAGATTATTAAATGAACCTAGCCGAAAATATAACCTACATGCTCCTGATTTGATATTTTATCCTGAATTCATTGTCCTCTTTATTTCCTGACTTAGGTAGGTATCATTATATATTTTCCTAAAAGGCAATGAAAAATATTTGGAAATAATTATAACCCATACCTATGTTTTTTAGGTTATAATACTATGTAACCAGTACCAGTAACACGCTTACTAATAACAATATGAAGTGATGAAACATCGGCTTAAAAGCTATTAATGGAACTACAATAATAATAACATTCGCGGCAAAAACGCCAAAGGCTAAAAACATTCCAGTACATTCCAATCTAACGCCCGAAGCGATGTACCGAAAGTCTTCAATTAATTTCTGATCCTATGAGGCCGTTCACACTTAATAAGAAATAAGTTCGAAGAAATAAGGAAGGCTAAACCACATGTAACCTACGATGTTACGTGCCGGCGCAAACGCAGCCTCCGCGGTGGTGGTGGTGGCAACATCGGAATGCCATAACTCAAGCATACCACCTTAACGGTTCGCAGGAGCGAGATGCATGTATCGCAAAGAGAGAGACAGCATGTCGACATGGTTGAACGACCGATCAAATAAGTTTTGTACGCGGCTATCGTGTGCCACGTAGGTTTTATTTCTTCTAAACGTGTCGAGGCGCGCAAGCGCTGCAACCCGATTTCCAAGATGGCGCGCATTTTTCCCAGAAGCGAATGGCGCGAAAGTGCAATGTTTATGCTTGATTGCTATTATCAATAACGAAAACTATTTTCATATGATTTCTTTACATTAATTAATTAGATTTGATAAAGTACCTGTGTGAGCTTGATATTGAATGGTCATTGCTTAAATTATCATTCTTTAAATAATTAAATACGACGAAAAAACGGTATCCAAAGTAGTAAACTAGGTACACGTTATATGAAATTCTTTAATGTATATAAACACTACAAATAAATTGCTTTTGGAAATTGTAACCCCGGTGGTCTAAGCAACGTTTTATAATAACTCTATTTAATTTTCAACTAAGTGCAGACCTCGTAATGTCATTTGAAATAGCGTTTTCCTGCTGTAAACGTGTAATTTTGTCGTGTCCAAACTATTTCCATAATATGGCCAGATACAAAGAACTCAGCCAGCCAAAGCGTGCTAGGGTGTTCCGTGTAATTGAAGAAGATGTAGTAGAGCAAGTTATAGTGGTCGCATTGACCACACAGGCAATGTCGTGACAACGCCTTTCGCCTATCCCATGTATGTACCAAATGTGTCGCTCTGAGATACATCTTGTGAAGCGGATATCTATAAAAGTTCAAATACGATGTTACAATTAACAGATTATTAGCCTACAATTCACTATGGTTCCAAACACTAGGGAGAAGTTAAACAACAATACTCAAAGAAAACATAATGTTCGTTCTTACTTAAAAAAATATTATGTATTACTAATAATAACAGTCCAAGAAAAGACGTCATATTTAAATCGTTCTTTTGGTTTTGATAAACATAATAACCCTGGTCCAGCAAGAAAGGATCGAATACCAATGCGCAATCGAGGACATTGCTCTTTTTTGTAAAAATATTTTTACAGAACGCTCAATTATCATAATCTCAAATTCAGCGAGATGCAGTAAAACATGTTGCATATTGCATCAAACTGAACTTAGCAATGTTAAATGGCACTCCTTCAGTTGCTTTTGACTGCATTAACCCCAACGAGGGCACACGTGTACTTGTTTACTGCTTTCCGATACCAATAGGTATTATAATTAATATCTTGTCAACGCAACATTGCCATCATAATTATATTGTTTTAAAAAGCAATTACATGAATTTATTAAAAAAATGTCTTTTCTTTGATGTACTCGCAAAGCAAACTACATCTTGCAAAACAATCAATATATTTATTTTTGCATATCAATTGTTTGCCAGTGAGGGACTGCCTGTTAGTGGTATGCTATATACATAATCGAACAAATTGTCAGAGGGATCATGTCAATTTCACTACCCTTCCTCAAGCCTGGAAAACTGCTCTACCAAAAGCATAACTTAAGGCATATGAGCGCCAATGACAAGCTAAAATTGTGAGGTCTCGAATTAATTTCTTTATCATAGATTTTAATGAACCTATTATTTAGGAAAAAAGGCAGTAGCACCCTCTATGTTTACAAAGAAACTAAATACGTATTCCAGGGACACATCTAACGTAATATCGGCGTTTCTATTTACTGTTTTCTTATAATTATGTATATAGAACTTGTTTAATACATTAACAAAAGCGTTAATAGAGGAATGCAGCGTTCACAACTATTTACTTGTGCATAGCGTGTTTTTTGCTGTAAATCATCTTAACGCTCATAAACACGTATATTTTCTCTAGAACCGAGACCGTTTATAACTACTTCAGAACATATTAGGAGCCTATCATTTTCAAATTAACCATACTAAGAACAGATTTAAGTGCCTTATATAAGTATGAAAAAGTAATGTTTAATTTTACCAAGATTTTTGAGTGTTGAAATTATTACTTTCCTAGAAAACATTTTCTTTTCTTTGGAGAATGTGATTTCATATAAATGTAAATCTCGCTTCATCACAAACTTGCGTACTAGGATTTATAAAATTTAAAATATAATAAGTAATAGCTAGGATGCACGTAGTTTTTACTACATACGTTAATTATAACTATTACCTACATTAAATCTATCTATCGGAATATTTTAAAATGATATTAGCTATCGGAAACAGACTTCATAAAATACATGACGTTTGATTGATGATAGGAGTCGTTTTTAGGGTTCGTAGCCAATGGCAAAAACAAGAACTCTTATAGATTCGTCAAGTATGTTTGTCTGTCGGTCCGTCCGTATGTCACATTACCATTATTTATTATAATGGTAAATCAAGGTAAAACAGCAAATAATCAAGTTATATGTAGTCATCTTTATTTTTTATATTTACGAAAAAAATCTTTTTAAATATTTACAACCACATTTTGTTGCATTGCATGCTATATCCAAACAAATTCTTCGCTGTTTAATAAATAAATCCTCCTGTTGGAAGACAGTTTTGCGGCAATAGTAGTCATGTTCATTTTTTATTGTAGTTCTTTTATTTCTAATAGAAATAAACCAGTGTCCAGGGACGACCGAGGTCGACCTTCGCTGAGAAGTTGTTAGAGTAACATCCGACGCGTGTTTGGAAAAAGAAAAAAGGATACGTAGGGCTGCCAATAAGCAGGGATTAATTTTGGTCGTTTGTGACGAATTATAGAGATGCAGGACAAAATTTTTACTCAATATAAATAAAATTCGAATACCTTGTATTAATATCGAATGTGCCTGTTTGAACAGTAAGATACCTCTTTCTATAGAGTAACGTGTAAGATCGCATTCCATTGTGCAAGCAAATGAGTGATATTACCAGAGGCACAATAAACCTTCATGCACTCTGCGTTTTCTTTACCTACCCTTTTTGAGTGAGAAAAACCCGTAGCTTCTTCGGAATTCAATAGATCTGTGGTGGTTTACATACTTACGACATACATACATACTTTAGACACCGCTAATTCTCAATTGGCTTGGCTATTTAAAGCTATCCGGCCTACATAAACATATAAAAATTCTTGTATAAATGCTTAACATACGTGTCAAAACAAATTTAGTCAAAGTTTATTTTGCCAGAGACTTCAAGCCTGTTTAAATTATACAATTATTATTTGACAGCGAGCGACGTCGCATCCTTATTTTGAAGGCGACTACATCAATTTGTAGTATAGCGGTGGAGCTAAAAATAAAATTTACCTTTTGATATAATGTCACTAATTTGGGCAACACCTAAATGGCTTGATTAAAACATGACTTTTTATGTTATGTTTAAGTTATCATAAACTGTATTAAAAGGTATTTGCTTGCCTTATCAGTTATGCTTTTGACTCTTCGATAACGGTTATTCGGACTTAAGAGTGAGACAGGCAGTGTATCTACTGAATACTGTGATATCTTTACATAACACATCATTAATTAAAATATGGTCCCATCAAGTCTATAGGTTATCCCCCTGGATTAAATACTTATGAATAATGACAGTATTCGATCTGTTTCCGAACTATAATAAAAAAAAGGTTTTCAAAAAGACATTGTATTCATTATTCAAAATTTAATTGCATTCCAAAAAGTCGTAACATTGATGTTCGAGTGATCGGAAACGTTCTGATTCATCCAGAACATTCTCCCACTTTACACACTTTAGCGAGCTAATTACCACATCCAGAAGACATGGGTGGCATCAGAGCGTTACCTTGCCAACCGTCCGCGTCCGGAATGCGGCCTCTGTATACGGAGCTCTTGTCTAATGAGACTAATGAGACTTCACCAGCTAATGGACGGAACACGAGCGCTTCCGAACCTTAGAGTCTGATTTTTTTTTATTTACGGACCGCAGACGTACTATGCTGTACCCTGCCATTACGCCTGTTTAGTCTAACTACCGTAAGTGTTGCCAGTTGTACCAGTATATTATTAAATCAATCAAAGCACCAACTAAAGAAAATATTTGTCAGATTTTATTATCTATACTAATATATAAAGCTGAAGAGTTTGTTTGTTTGTTTGAACGCGCTAATCTCAGGAACTACTGGTTCGATTTGAAAAATTCTTTCAGTGTTAGATAGCTTATTATCGAGAAGGCTATAGGCTATATATTATCACGCTACGAGTAATAGAAGCGGAGCAGCAATGAAGAATGTTTCAAAATCGGGGGTATTTTTTCATACTTGGAGCATCCGCTGCTACGCTGCGTAAACGGTTAAAGTTACACAAAAGTCATGTATGAGAGTATTGTTCTGCTTTTAATGGTCTACAAAAAGTCCGCAACAGCATAATGTCTATCTTTAAGGTTAGCTCACTATAAACATATTTTTTGCTAAAAAAAAATCTGAAATTGACCCCGAAACCTTCAAAGTTGGAGGGAGGGGAAATCGTATGTACGCGGACAAATGAACGCAAACACACGTACACACACACACATATATACACACATCCACGCAAGTACAAAATTTATAATTGTATATAACTAAATTTTTTATGTATGCGAAAGGTCATAATAATAACTATTTCCAAAAATGTTTTGTTTCATGTTAAGTAGGGGGCCTGTGACCTGTATCACGGGTTTTGAACCTACATAGGCACAGTCTCCCACGAATGGCTTTCAAAGGTTTATTTTGTTAATTTTAAGGATTTTTGTAATTTGTGTTTCTGTGTCATTTGTGGTGATAAATAAATAAATTTTATTATTTATTATTATTATTATGTATAGTGATAAATGCAAGTACCGTGTTATCCCGAATTTAATGCGAGCGAAGCCGCGGGCAAAAGCTAGTTTAATATAAATTTGCCTTAAAGTAGTCCTGTCCTGCAGTAGAGGGCTGCAAGTGCAAATGCCTGGTTCTGCAGTGCGTCGTTATAGGCTAGAGGTGGAAGTATGGATGTAATTTTGGCCATTATTACAGGATAAATAAAAAAGAACACCTTTTGATCGTACATATATATTTACCATATACAAATGTAATGCATAGTCCATGTCATCATCATCTAATTATACTTCCCTACCGAGGGGCACAACCTTTGAATTTCTTGATTGGCGAGCGCAGGTTTCTTTACGATGATTTCCTTCATCGTAAGAGCATCGAATGGATAAACGTACATATAATTTTAAAAAATCGAAACTCATTGATACCTGCACCCTCTAGATTGGAAGGAAACAGTCCACACCAATGAGCCCCCGGCGCTCTTAGCGTCCATGAACTAAGCATTATTGAAGCTATAAAATTGCATGCCTACGAGATAATTTAAATGAATCCTACGTTTTAATATTTTCTTTCTTTTTGAATAAAATTTGTAATTCGCCAATGGATTTAAAGAACTTTGAAATAATATGTAGAGCATTATTTGTGTGGGCTCGATGCGCGTAGCGACTAGCGCACTCAGTCGACAATTACAATAGTTAAGCAACTGTCGCAAAGTTCGATTAGCGGATGGGTGACGGAAATTATAAGATCGAGTACCTCCAAGCTCCGTTCAGCTGTTGGCTTAGGATAAAGGGTACCAGTCCGTTCCCACCTCTTGCCTTTGTGGATAGGCCTATGTTCTATAGTGGTACGTTATAGGCTGGATGTTTAAATAATTTTAATAAACTTCGTGTAATGACGAGCTATTAATTTCCTTATTTACGATACTCCCTTCGCTTCGATTAGAGCCAGTTCGTAAACATATTTTCCTGCGTGACGAATAGATGGCGTTGTAGTCTTTTACATCGCGCCGTAGTCAGAATATTCGCTTCACGGAATATCTCCGTTTTCATACTATATTGCTTATTTTAAAAGTAAGCTATTATTTTTACGATGTGCACTGTTGGTTATATTAACTTTTTCACTGAAAATTTGTCTAACTAATAATTTGTACAGTTAAGGCTTTGCTTTTCCCATCGATATTCATAAGAATAAAAAGTGTTTAATTTTCGTTTCTTTAATATAATTTAAACTTATATATGAATGAATTAATGTTCTAATAATTATTTATCCTTTAGAGCCTTTATATTTAGATGATCAATATGCCAATGTTCTTCATAATGGATAACAGTTAAATATATTTTTTATTCATCGTTGAGGACACAAAATATATTTTTTTATTACAACTTCATTACAAGCAGGCTGGTGGGTCGCTAGCCAAACATGAAATTAGAGAGAACACTGGCACCACATAGATAACAGCTTTTCATTTGTTTTATTGTGGTCGTGCGCGAGCGAGATGCCGTGATACCGCGGGCGCACGGAGCGCGCTCACGACTGGCGCTATCTCGACCATCGGCCGTCTCGCTCTCACACTGTTCCTTTTTTAATTTTTGATATACGGCCTTTATATTGCCGACAGAGTGTTCTTACGAAAATTGCCTGAGCCTAGGGAGGTTTGGTTCAGAGATGCCCGTTAGCGGTCGATAGCGCTAAGGTCCTTTGTTAGATACTTCAGTTTAAGATGGTCGCTTTGTTAAAACTTGAGTTGAATCTTTATCAAATACGTATTATTTTTATTATGAAAGCTTTTTTACATACCAGTTGAGTAGGTAGAGTGGCTTTTCTCAATCAGATAAGTTTTCCATTGAAATAGGTTTTGATTTTTCTATTTTGAAACGAAAAGTATTGATATAATTTTACTAACGAACTGGCCTGCAGTGAAATTTTCATTAATCGTTATCTAGGAGAACTAGAAACTAGAGTAACTGACATAGCTCGTGGGATAAGTAAGTTAAGTGGCAGTGGGTGGCACATAGTGTGTAAATCCGATGGCTGATGGGGCGTTAAGGTTTACGTAGTGGATAAGGAAGCGGGCCTACCCCCAACCAGATAAATGATGACTGTCTAAGGTGATGAAAAGCGATCGATGTCAGCTGCTAAAGGGATCGGTCTGAATTGAAGTCAGTCAAGGGGGAGGCCTTTTTTCAGCAGTGGCCTTATTAGAATGATGACGAAAAGTGGGAATAGTACATTACAGTACATTATTCTTGAAAATGATTTCATTGAAATATATATATTTTTAAATTACATTTAACATAAACCAAATGCGGTGATTTTTGTGATTGTATCTGATATTATATTAGTCAAATATTTAAGAGAGTTACCTATGATAATTGGTTGTATATATTGAATTTGCTACCGAAAAAATATTCAAAGTCACTCTTCCTCATATGCCATGTACTAGATAATAGCTTATTTTATTAGGAACCATTCTATTTAAAAACCTTGCTCTGAAATACACCGATGCAGCGAAGCGGGCGTTAATAATAATAGAGAAGAACATTCGAAACTGGAATCGTTAGAAAGTAAAGGCACGTGGCGCGCGTCCGTGAACTTCCTGTGCTTTGTGCGCGCGCGCATCCACGGTGATCGGATATAATGGGCATCTGCGTAGGGTCTGAACTGGACCCCTTTGAAAAGATAACGGGTTCGAACGTGTAATATGACCTGACCTTACGAACCTCCAATCGAAAATTAGTGAATAAAAAGATATATTTTGACTGGCAACCAACTCTACCAACTACAGCAATAACGTCCACTTGCAATCGGTGTATAATTGAAAACATTTAAAATTGCAAAACGTATCATGATCATCTCATTAACGACCCCACCGTGGCGTGGTTTGAACCTCAGCCCTCCCGGTAAGAGGGCAGCAGTCCGCGCCATTGAGCCACCGACGCTCTTGCAAAACGTATATTTAAATTCAAATTTTCAAAGAATGTTTGCATATTGATATCGATTTTAAGTAAGAAAAAACCATCGGAGTGCTAACAAACTGGTAAAGTGAAGAAACCAACGATTCCGCGTAAAGTACTGTATCTGTAAATAAATATTCAGGTATCACTTAGCCTACGCAAATACACAGTAGATATGGCACTAGGGCTTCAGCCTACTTTAAGCTATGCTTTAAAATATTTAAAGTATACCCCATGGGTATAAATTCAACTCTTATTTTAATTTAAATAGCACTAGCACAAGCTCATGCTCGCTGCTTCGCTCAAATTCGCGATAGCGTTTACTTTAAAATAGCCAAAATAAATTAGCGAAAAATCCCATATAAAACTTCACCCTCTCTTTTAAGGCGTTGGGGGTCAATTTCTGAAAAATCAATTAAGCTCTTTTTTTGGGCTAGTGACAAATAGTCCCCATACACATTTTTAGCTTTCTATCTATTCTAGTCGTTCATTTTTTTTTCTGTGTGGCCGTGAAAGATGGACTAACAGACACCTATTGTTAGTATGGATTGGTAAGCACTGTATTTGAAGCACTCAAATGAAAGTCTTATGAAAGAAACAACAATTATTAACAGCAGAAGAGTGCGTCAGGTTTGGGTGCCGTCAAACGGTAAATAATTTTTATCATCGTAAATTAAATTCTAAAAGTATCTAAGTAAATCATTACTTTTTAAAATAGAAAATCTGCTTGGCCATCGCGCTCGCTGTAAGTGGATTTGGCTTAATGCTCTGCAGCGCCTTTATCAAACAACCAAATATTATTAATCTTTTCCCGATAAACCTTGTGATCGAGCTAGTTGGACAGCAACCGCTTTAAATGCGTTATCACTAATCCAATACGCTCCCGGTAAGGTTTATATACCTAAGCGTTTGGAATAAAATAGACATCGTTAAATTAAAATTTTGGCATCAACTTCTTTGTCAGGTAACTAAAAAATTTACTATAAATGAGAGGGTTGAAACAAAACGTAGGATATCCAGATTTAATTTAACATATAACATTTAATTTAAGCACAATTTTGTATAATTTTTTTACAATTTATAATATTTATGTACTTGCAAATTCTAAGCCACTCCGCTTTAAATTACGATCAGAGTGAAGTTACTAACTTATGTGTTCACATATATAACATCAGCAAAGGCCCAAATTAGGACTATTTAGGGTGATTTTCAGTGGATAATTTATTCATTAATATTATACTTCATTTAATATTTATTTAGAATTCATCGAGTTAACACTGACAACATCTATTTCTTAACCGTCATACCACAAACCAGGTTCATATAGCTCGTAAGCATATCTCGCAACCGCCGGCAACATTCATAAATTTAATATTATAATCCTGTTTTGACTTAACCCTTTGACCGGTACCAGGCTGGCTTATGTTTTAAAACTAGTTTGGTATAAGCCTGCTCTAGCGTTTCGCAGAACCCGGCGCTGCAGGGTTGTCAGCTGCATCGTTTTCTCAAACACTGGATACAGAAGACAAATAAATAAATCATGGAAGTTAATAAAAACCATATTACGTAACCTTCAAGGTAATTTTATAAGAAATACTATTAAGTAAGTATGCAAAAATATGCGTCTAGTTCGCAATCAAGAATAGTTATTTATTCTTACAATTAAGCACGGTAGGTGCCTGTAGGATTAACAATTAATATCCTTTTTAGCCTTTGTATAAGGTATTACCTACTAATTCTTTACGATAGGACCGACATGTCAATGCTGAATATATCCCTGCCTATTAATTGAATAATGTATGCAGATATTTTTTATGGTTGATAACCCTATCATTATCATGTTATAGTTAAGTTTCCCCGTATGAATCCCAGGAATTTGTGGTCATACAAACCCCTTTTATAATTTTAAAATCTTGGGAGTAGGAACAACATTCTGCTTGTTACACTATTAACAACTTTAGGTATTTCTTATTATCTTTCTTCCCTATGTTGGGCTTATCCAGTCCAATATTTTTCCATAAGTTAACATCATTATGTCATTGATTGTCGTTATATATCTAGACCAAATCGCTTAGCTACTTCTTTTTTATACAAGTACATAGTTTTTCGTTACCTAATGAATGGAATGAGCTGCCTGAGTCTGTTTCCGGCCACATACAACGCTGTGGCATCCAAAAAACCTCCTCCATCTTAGAGCACAACTCTTCCACTAGGATAGTCTTTGATGAATAAATAAAAACCTCCGTTGCATAAATCATGAGACTTTCTTACTAGGTAGATATAATTATTATAAGAAAATAATTTATGTATACACACATGTAATGTTATCTTTATTGCCATTAAAAGCTCATTCATAAATTAAGAGAAAAAATGCGTTGACCTATGTTTATGCCGATCCTACATTCTTGGTTACAGTGACGCAGCATAATAACCGTTAAACGGTTAAAAAATATAAGGCTTTTTCGAATGTTTTCTTTTTACCATAATTTCCGAGCATGTTGATTTAATTTTAATGCGTCTAATGGTCAGCCCCGCGGCCAATTGGCACGGGCCAATTTTGTATATTTTCGTTAAAAGTCACGAACTCGCCACACGCAAGGTTAATACTAACTTTATGATGTTAAATGCAGGTGACTAAAGTTGGTGTTAAAAATGTAGGCTTAATATTAATGTATAAATAATAATGTAATATTCATACCAAACTTACACATAGTAAACACTAGTACACTTTCTAGGAACTGCGACATCAAGGTAGGTTACCACCACAGTGCTAGATCGTCCCGTAAAATAGGAGTCTTTTGCACGTATGTGTGTTCGGGATGAGGGCACTGTAGTTATTAAAATACCGGGTGTAAAACCTAAAATCTGTCGTCTCGGGTGACTGGCGCAGGGAAGTGTTGACCGAAAATAATTACTTAGTGCCTCTCCTTCAATACTGCATCTGCCGTGGTCAGGTGAGCGAACTGACCGTCCCGTGCACGTAATAATGAAAATACTACGTCCGTAACACATTAGGACTATATGTGCTACATAATAATTACTTAAAAGGACGAATATTAAACGGATAGGAAAAAATATCTCAATTAATATCTTATAATTTATTATCGAGCTCTATTTAACTAGTGAAAATGATCATCATCAACTCATTAAACGTCCCCACCAAGGGGCACGAGCCTACCCGTATAGGGTGATTAGGCCTTAATCGTCCATGCGGGCCCAGTGCAGATTGGACGACAACCTACGAATCTCTTCTCAGGCGTGCATGAAGGTTTCCTCAAGATGTTTTCCTTCACCGTAAGAGCGTCGGATAACTTACATATATTTTCGAAAGTTCGAAAACACATTGGTACGTGTCGGGATTTGAACCTCAGCCCTCCCGGTAGGAAGGCGACAGTCCACACTATTGAGCCACCGACGCTCTCACTTGAAAATAATAATCGCGCGATATTCAAAAAATTTAAAAATGTAACTTGCGCATTATAATCTTAAACCTAAAAACAAGTTATTTCCTTCGTATTCCAAATTCTAGTGGTTTCATCGAAGAATAAGTGTTATTTATTTCAATCCTCAAATTGACATAATGGTAGCGGTAGTTTTGTATTAAATAAAATAATTAACGTTGCTTATATTTTATATCGTAACGTCTCTCATCTGAAACTAGTATTTACTAGCTCATACGAGTATGCCATTCTCATACTTGTACAGTTATACATTATTGTGGCGTAAAGGCTAATGAGGTTGTAAGCGGAGAAATAAAGGTATTTTAATTATCATTTGAAAATGTCAAAAAATCTTATAAAACTTACACCAACAGTGTAACTTTTTTTAAATACTTTACAATGAATTACATGCATTTTCATTTTACACAGCCGTTTACCGAGTGCATACAGTACATAGCACGTTTGTATTAACTGCTTTATTTAAAGAAGTGTTATGTTTGGTGCGGGCTTATCACTTTAACCGGCCCGTTATCAATGTCAACGACTCTGTGTAATCTTAGTCTAGTTAGTATTATCTAGCTAAGACTAGTACAAACATAGTTCAAATTACTTTTTGGGTCATTACGTGAGTTTGTTAATACGATGCGGTAATAACCGATAAATGTTCAAGTACCAACGATTTTTCCGTTTACATTACAAAAAGATATCTGTACCTATACAAGTAGGTACGTGAGCTTAAGTTACGTCAACATGAGCGTTTATGAAAACTGTTATTGTGATTTTATTAATACTTGTTTATTGTGCATTTTGCGCGCTATTTAAAACGTTGAAATCTGAACTCTATGCTGTTCTATTACTAACCTTGCCTATGAGTGTTTTATGTCATTTTTATAATTTCTAAACATTTGCATACTTATCAAAGTCTTATTTAAATATATAAGATATTACCTACGTATTGCGCGTCTGGATACATTTATTTTAATTTCATTGAGCATTTATTGTTCGTTCATGTTCAATTAACTAACAGCTATCTTAATTTATGTAAATTGCTTTTTCCAAACAACCCGGTGAAGGCATCAATGAAAACTACAATTTGATCCAAATATTTATACGAATCATTTAACTATAGACGTCACCCGAAGAAGTAAACAAAAAGCTAGGACCGATAGTTAAACCCAAAACTGGATAGACTCTTACGTATGAAATAATTTCACAGCTGTGATACCATCTATCTAGGGAACGTTGAGTTCTCAGAAATCTGCTCGAGGCTGCGTATGCGCTTACTGAAGATGAACATATCCCGGCTGGCGTATGTGCGAGAAGGACAGACGATTGAGTGGCTAGCCTTCGCGAGTGTAACCACATACATTAGTAATATTAAAGCACTGCAAGTATAAGTTTGTTTATGCACTTTAAATGTATAGAATTAATGAAAAAACGATGGTTCCACTATGCTTTTATTATACTGTTGAAGGTATAGAAATAGCAATTATTAATCATTACAGTGCATTAAAACATATAAAATTTACACGAAGGGCCATGCTTCATGGGTTATAAAAGCACAAGTGAATGGCACTGTAATAGTTCAAATAACAGAGAAAATCCTGAACAGTTTTTATTTTTATGCTAAAGCATAAAAAGAAATCCTGTCTCACTATAGTTCAATCAATTCCGAAATCTCATAAAAAAATATATATTTACCGTCTTTTTGACCTACAGTTTCAAAAAGTCTATGCAATAGGTACACAAAGTCATACTTAGCGAACATACGTCTGCCGGTTTTCATAGTAAAACCTTTAGAACGCGGAAAACCAACGTTTCCAAGCAGAATTATGAAACTTTGATTTACGCAAATGTGGCTGTTTACAATGTTGGATCATGTTTCTGAGACATCGGCGTAAAACAAACAAAACAATAACTAGCACCGGACAATAACTCTAAGTGCTATTAATTTGTAAATTATATACGGACATTATGTAAAGTTAACACCCAGATACTAGTGATTAAGACTCAGGTTTAATTCTTCTTTATTGATTATTACTAAATATTAACTAATATGGTCTCAGTTGTTTGCTAAATGAGGTTAAACGTGTGCTTATTGTATATGTAACATAAATGTAGGCTCTCAGTAGGCGTGAAAATAACAGACGCAGCGCTATGTACCTGTAATTATGTCATAGTTTACTAAATCACACTTATCTTTAAGCTCCGTCGAAAGGAGGCTTAATGAAACCCGTTCCTTCTTATGACGTCACCCCATCCCACGTGGCAACTCACAAAACTTTACCTCGCTGCATACAGTCAGGCTTACCAACGGCCCATCGCAAAGCAAATACCACCTAAACTTCCTGACAATAAAGTTGAGTAACGGTCAGTAAACATTGTCCAAAATTGGAGACAAGGCACGCGCCTATTGCGACATCATCAGCCCGAGATCGGTATTTCTTGCCAAGTTATTTACGAACTTATGGCATGAAGTTTTTAAATTCAATTCACCTTATACATTGTCGATGAAAAGTAGATGCGAAGATCCAACGACAGCCTACATGATGTTAAGCAACTGCATTCAAAACCGGCGGTTATAAAGCGTTCGAATCAGAATATTTGCTTCGCGATGGACTGACTTTTAACTTGGCTGGGTTGCGTGACATTGCAATAATAGACCGTAGGTGTATATTGGATAATGTAACGCTTTTCAAGCGGGGGCGAAAAGATTTGATAATGTAAAGTCAAAGGCTGCTAGGAGGCTATAACGATATCCGGTGTTGCCAAACGAGCTGTTAAAGGCAGGCATTTGGTTATATAATGGTAGCAGGTGAATTGGAGCAATGAATCAATGCCAGGGGATCTGCTGTCAATTGATGTAGTACGAGTATATGGGGTATATTATTTATATATATTTTTGTGAATCCACTAAAAATAAATACTTCGGGGAACAATAATAGCAATTTCAAAAAGTTGTAGCACTAGATGTGTTGATATACCTATGTTAATATAAAATAAATACAAACATGTTTTACTAACAATAATAATGTTTCAGTTTAACAACAATTAATTGACTTAGTGATAGGGAGAAGGTCATGACGTGTTACTTGTGAGGTCTATAAACAGTTGAACCTTTCTTTTTAAAACCCCGTAATATTTTAGTATAAAGATAAGCGCATACACCACAGATTGGCGTTGAGCCATTTACGACGGTGGTCCATACATATGGTCGAATTTAAATGCTAAGTTCCCTTTGGTGTCACATCCGAAGTCGTATTTATGTGCCCGTTGACACCTTGTTATTTTTTTCATGTATTTATCGTAAGCCGCCATTTGTTAAGAGTTTCGTAAGACGGCACGCGCCGCGGCCCACGTGATGCTTTCTTTAGAAAATTATAATCCGACCCCCTCTGACCCACCGATCCGGGATTACGATTTAGTGTGGCCAAGCAACAACGCTTAAACTGTGTGTTTCCGTCAAAATGCTGCACACATAATTTGCGACTACTGGAGAATTAAACTGTTAGATTATTAAATAATTTACTTTTTTAATCATTTGTTTATTACAGCACTTGACAGTAAATTGTCTTTTTATAATTTTCCGTTTTTACTTACTGATATGATGTATCCGTTAATTTGTTCATGTGCAATCTTATTCAACGCAAATAAGTTTACTTTACAATACAAGTATATAATTAAGAATAATATTTAAAATACGAGTACTTAAGTTTAAAAAATCGTGTATGTTCATTCTGCACTGTCTGTTTCAAGTAAGTATTTGCATGTCACATTATCACTATCAATTCAATTGAATTAATTGTATGTATGTAGGTGTCTGCAATTCATTCATTAATGTTTCGACGATAAAACTGTAGGATACAATTCTTTATTCACCATTTCACACTTAGGTATAAATATAATGAAGAAAATGTGTTGAAAGACGGCATCTCAAAACTAAAATGGCAATAGGTAAATAACTTATACAACCGCTGGTCAATGGGGTCATACGTGGAGAATAAGAACTTAAAGGGGTAGGATAGGAAGCCCACTGACACTGATACATGGGTTGCAAAAGCAGGTTGCTATCAGTTTGCACAAACGTATAGCAATTGAAGTTTGTTTCCCCAGTTATACATCCTAACATATTGAACTTAATTCAATTTGTATTGTTTTATCATCATCACCATTACTGGCTTTTCTATCCTGAGCTTGAAATTTGCCTATCGTCTGTAAACACAGAGCAAAGCTTTTCTTTCTAGCCACAGCCTATTGTTAGTGATTTTTTATTTTATAATATATAATGTAAAGAAATAAATAATTTACTCCGGATCTTGCAATAATAAATAAAGGCCTTTTAAGTCATATTTATCGCTCTCGCGTCGTCTTAAGCCTCAACCATCCAATGCGCCTACGCAAAACACACTCACTTTTGTGCGTGTATATCTCAAATGCACCACTGTACCCGGCCCATACGTCTCTGTCGCTGACATCTGAATACTACCGAATTTCGGGCACAACAGTGATAATGCACACACTGTCACGAATATAAATTTGATTAAGAACGTGGAAGCCTGGAAGTTCCATTCATTAGTTATGAAATCGCCAACCTCAAAATTTCTCTTTAAATCTGTATTTAAGCTTACAGCACTTGTGTGCAAAACTGTACATTAATTTGAGTATTATTATTGTTATCAATTTTATTTTACCGTAAACCATGTAATAATAAAAAACAAGTCATAGAAACATGTTAAATGTCATGAAAATTAACTCAACCTCTTTAGTTACCTACCCATCATAAAGTAAGATAATTGAAAATTGTACGTGTCCAACATCATTTTGGCCTTTAAGAAACTTTCTGTTTAAAAGATAACATGTCCTGTCATGTTAATAAATCGATAAGTTTTTTATGGAACCTTTGTACTATATAACCTTGGGCTATATTCATATATCTATACTTTTATGTATTCGCATGAAATCAAGAATAAAATGAAGGTAAGTCGAATTCGCCCACCATATCTTTGTTTGCGTTTGATCAAATTGACATGAATTTGTGTTCAATAGGGTCTTTCTGTAGCTTCCTTCGAGATATCACGACCTTGCCTTCCTCAGATAATCGAACATGTTCCAAGCTCCTTCAAGGTCAGTGTACACAAGAACGCTTTATCGAGCCAATGTTTGATGTTATGATCCAAATTTCAAAGTAGGTGAGCATGTGAAGGAATAAAAAAAAACTGTTTGCTCTATTCGAAGTCAATATGTTTCGAGAATTCGAAATCAAAATTTAAGTGTATATACAGTTCGTTCTTTTGATAAAAGTGGTTAAGTTCAATTTAATTCCAAATAGTTTTTTATTACCTTGCCCTATTTCATAATAAAGAGATGCAGATTTGAATAAGTATAATAATAATAATAATTGTTTATTTCATAAAATGTTTCATACAGTAAAATTTTCAGTGNATTTAAGGTTTTGATATCAAGTAGTAGCATATTCGAAGATATTGCAATAATAGGAGTGATATAAGCTTACACACCATTATAATGTAGTTATAACGAACGATTTAAAGACAATAGAATACGAAGTACTTGTAATAATGCGATGCTTCTAGTTAATTAATAGTGCCATTTAACAACTGAGAATATATTAGAACTTTAGAATTAATGATTGGTGGGAGTTTAAGGATTTTTCCGCTTGTACGTACATCTGCCTTCCTTTTATGAAGTTTATTAGTCATTCTTGACATGTGTCAAATTTTTATTAAAAATCAGTTGGCTTCGACTAAGTATACTTCATCCAAGCACTTGGCATTATAAATTAAGTTTTCTGTTAGGATCTAATACGCTTGCAAACTAAATATAATAATTGAATTTCTGAATTTATTAAAAGTTTTATAAAATGGATCACAATTTTTATTGTGAAGATAGGAACTTTGAAAGTAAAATAATTTAAAATCGAATTAGTTTCACATTTAAAGTGACCGTTACATGTCGTTACTTATCGTTCCATTAAGTACTAAGAACTGATAGAAAAACAATGGTCACGACAGCAACCTTGCTTTTAAAGGATTATCATTCTTTAATATTAATGCATTCAATGTAGAATCTTATAGAAAAATACCCCAGATATTCAGGGTCATGATGGACATGGAAATAATTTTCATAATATATCATGCAAATTATTTTCTTTTAAAAAGTAAATTCAACCTTTTTGGAAAAGGTGTCCTTAAGGGAGCTTAATTAGGACCACTTTTTGTAGTGTCTTCCAAAATAACATTTATTAGTCACAAAATTGACGTCAGGAGGTCGTCAGAGCCAAGACACTACCAAGACTCGTGTATCGATACCAGATAAGGCATCGACAATGACAGGACACGTGCTAAATAATATTGGCGAAAATGATCCATTACAATGGTAATGAGTATATGACTGTTGTCAATGCTATAATTAATGACGATTGATTGCAGCGCATTTCATGGTGTGGAATGCAAATAAGCTAAAAAGTTGATGGGCGCACGACTTTGAAATTGAAGTATATTTTATGTGATTTCATTTTATATGGTATGTTATAAAATCTATCGTTTCCTACATTAATATAAGAACCTAAACAAAAATAATCATATATTTGTAAAATACATTATAATTATAAAATCAGCCTCTTTAAAAGAAATAATAGTTATCTGTATTCGATGACGATTGTTTATTAACTGAAAGCGGACTGAATAACTCTTAATTAAAAGCTGTTAGGGAACACATTTGACAAGTATACGTATTACAATTCTTAGGTATTACTAGTAGCTAAGCAATGTCTAATGCATGTCTTGTAATAAAACCTGTTTTGAATCCTGCATTACAACTCCATAGTAAATGAACTCTCTCTATACGGTTTCTTGCATGGAGCTGTTCAACTAAATGACAACTTACCAAAACATACAGATAAACAACGAATTGCGTAACTTAAATAAGAACACAAAGATTTTGTAATCAAAATAATGTATGCAATTAATAGATATGTTTTGTTGATTTTAAGCGACGTTTTTCATCTCGCCAGGAAGTTTGATAAAGGTCGATTAAGTTGTGGTATGGAGTGTTTTATAATTATAACGTCAATCGCATATTGATAGTAATGAATATGATTATCTAATTGTATTTATGTGACCCTAACCTTACACGTGCACACGTAATGTACAACGTTTGTTTCAACAAATGAAAGTGACTTAAGCCTCTACTAATATTAAAAAAAAAACATCCTAAATAAAATCCTCGCATTGAAACGTTTTTATTTTAGTTTCATCACCCCCTTTGTTTTATAAACAAATATAAATTAAATATTTATAGTAAAAACAGGTACATGAGAAACGAGTCTCCTAATTTCAGAGGTATCTTTTGATATCAAGCGAATACTCGTAAATTAACAGCCCCAATCATAAATAAAGTGTCAATGAATTCGCCGCAAGTGTCAAAGATCTCAACAGTTTGATGAGGATAATTTCGATTCCTGTCCGTGCGTGAAAAATGGGAATGTGATAATGGTACCAAGTATGGTAAATAAATCTTGAAACTTATCCGTAATATATTAAAATCTATTTCACATATTTATAGCATAACATTTTAACTTCAATATGCACAAACACAAGCATTTACTTATTGTTCTGTGATCAAGTCTATAGTTACAAAACGCTCTGAACAACTGTTTTCCATACATACAATAGGGTTTTTTAAAGTATGACTCGTGTGTTCCTCCATTGTTAGCGACCTTCGATTATATATTGAACGATCATTATTCAACAATAGTCTCAATCATTTCGTCGGTCATCATAGGGAAGTGGTAACCATTAAATTCTATAAGATTATTCAAAAACTCATAGCACGTCTATGGTTTATAATATTGTATCGGGTAAATCCCTTTGAAACTGTGTCGAGTACTCGAGTTCATGTTTTTCCTCTTCATCAAAATGTATCAGTGATGATTGTAACGAAACAAGAAATCCGATTTAACTTTTGAGGCACACTTTATTGACGTGATAATTTGTTATTTGGCAATCACATTTGGTTTATTACTTATTTGTTTTAAAAAAAACCTACGCTTTATCGGAAAAAGGTTGCTTAAATTCGAATAATTAACAGTTATTGCTATTACAAATTAGTTATACTATATTTCATACACGTTGATATTTGGTTTCTCAATTGCCAGCGATTTGTCTAGAATTCAAGGTGTCATTCAACTAAGCGTTTGTTTGGCCAAAGTTTTTGACTTGATGCCAGACAAGCCTAGAGCTAACATCGCACTGATTAGTGAATCATCGGTATTACGGCACGTTCAGTACAAGTTTTATGAAGGCAATGCTCCTATGACCTGTTACTAGTATTTTACATTAAGTTCACAAGTAGAATCTGAATATTTAGAAGTAGAAGTAAATATATATATATATATATATAACGTAATTATGTTCAAAGACATATACAATAGTAGTACTTAATTAAAAGATAACTTTAATTGTCTTTAAGTCACGGAAGTCTGAAACGCTAAATCAAAACGACACAGACACGCTTCGAGGCTGTAGTTAAAGCAAAATATAGTGAAAGGAATGTGGTATAACAAAACGTATCTTTTTGTAGACAAAGATTCTTAATATTAAAATACGATTAGTGTTGAAGGGCACGCCAATTAAGAGTTTATATAATTATCAATAAGGAAAACTATGATAAATGGCACAGTTTAATATTGCAATTGAAACTAATTTAAAATATCACTAGTACATAATCCTAGAATTAGTGTCGATCAAATTTAATAGTACATAAAAAGTTGGTTACCTATTTCTTGGGAAATAGACAGCCATTTGTTTTACGCTGATATTTAATGACATTTAGAATTCAATATAAATTGGAAACCGCAAAATATTACCAAATGTAGAGAGCACACACATCATCCATTAATTGTAATTTCTACCGGCATGCATAATAATCGTGGGAATCATTTCGTTTTGCACAAATTATTTTGAGCTAGCAACACAAGATCAATACGAACTCAAAAATAAAATTCTAAAAACAAAAGCCCACTATTTGCATCTTTCAATCAGACAGAAGCATTCTCAAATTCCGTTTCATATTCATTAGAGCAAATTGCGATACATGTTCACGTAAGCAAAAACAAAATATCCGAATTTGAATGTCAGAATGGAATTTCAAATGCTGTCTGATTTTTTCACAAAACAATGGTAATTGTAAGTATTTTAACGCGTCACTGCATGTCTATTCTGCTCGTTGGAAGTGTTGCAGCATTACTTTGCAATGTTAATAGATTCACTTTGTTTTATTGCTCCATTGTATACAATTATGAAATAAAGTGTCCAAATTTTTTTTCTTCTTATCTGACAGTTCTCTATTAAATGACAGTTTGTATGATAAAAAATGCGATCTTTCCATTATTGTACCTATGATTTGTAAGTATTTGTTATAAACATAAAACTACTTCAATATTGTTTAACATTTGAATAACTTTACGAGTAAATACAAGTACAATTATGTACACTCCAGCATAAATTTTTTTGGAGTGATACTAACCGAAAATCGCAATAAATTAAATCATTTCATTGCTAATAGCCTATTTTCTATTAGCAGATTTATCGAGCTGCGACTTAGCCTTCACCTGAAAAAATGAATGCCGAGGTTATATCATCAGATACACTGTTGTGACCCAATTTCTCTTCGTACCTACCAAGTAAGTGCATCCCAAGGATGTCACACATACGACATTTTCTTCGATGTTATCGTGCAAGGAGTTTCCAGTATTCGATTTTTGTTACCACCTTCACAATGTGTAACTATAGTAGCTTCGTGGTATACTAAACGAACTAATTTTACCAACGACAGATTTTCGTATTTTAATGCATAGAAAAGTAAAGTCACTTCTTTCATATAATTCTTAAAATTTTATTTATTCATATTTTCCAACATTTGTTTTATTTGGATTAAGTAATAAACATCCCGAGCTTCTTGTGAAGCTTTGTACATTTCAAAGTTTCTTAAATTTTTGTTCAACCCTATTAACTCCCGAGTTTAGAAGACGTCCGGGAAAATTATTCTTTTGAAGAGCACTTAACGTCATTTAGATGTCCGTTTGAACTAATTTTCAAATAACTTTTGATTTATATTGGTGGTTTCATACAAACTTTCCATTTTCGCCTGTTTGCAAAATGAAACACAAGAGGTGTTCATATTTTACATCATCTGAAGTTTTTAATCATTATTATTTATTTTTTGTCTTGTGTCCACCCTGTTTTTTGTTTGTTTTGTATTATAGATGTGCTCTTTCAATAATAAAGTTTTTAACTGTCCATTATTCTCATATACCATTTGCATCTATTGACTGAATAGAATCAATTACACATGTAAAACAACTTGCATTACAGTTACCGGAATGTAGGTAGTGGGTTCCGGGCCCGATTCTAGTTGGCACAAACCTTGGCATCGTAATTGCTGTTACTTAGTATTAACGATTCCGATGATTACTGCACAAGATTGAGGACAAGATCATTAGGATGTAAAGTTATATAATGACGTTATTTTGTATGCAAAATATCTAGGATACGTTTCTGCATTCTTTGACTTGTTAGCTGAGAGATGACCATTTCCATCTTTATTAAAATAATGCAATAATGAAGCTAATATTAACCTCATTTAGTGGTGTACCTTTAATTTTTTTAATGTCATATACTTATAACTATGTTCTTACATATTTTTAACACATAAAAGTATTTTAACAATAATGCTTTCCTAGTTAGTACTGTTTTGAAGCACACAGAGTAGTATGTACTGTTTTAAAACACACAGAGCGGTTCAAATAATAAACTTTTTTTTTTAAAATTTTTGCCGTCTAACGTCTTCGGGATTTATTGGGCGAGTGGCGAACGCAGATGGCACACAGTTAAGACGACTCTGTAATGAAATCTATAAATGGATTTTTTTGTAACGTAATATTACTCTCATTATTCCGCAAATTATGCTAGGCTTATTAAAATAAAAAGCCTACAAATGCCATAAGATCGTAATCATCCGGTATCACATTAATATTCAACATATCAAAATATCCCTGAAATCACTTCATATTCGTAACATTCACTGCTCAAATTGAATTTTGACCTTCATACATGAGGAAATCGAACGCTAAAAAAGTAAAATGACGATAGACTGTCTGGGGTTTCGGAGCGATAGGTAAAGAGAATGGTTTTTACGTCAATGAGATATAAAGGAAAGTGTAATAATTAAACTTTAGATCCTATTTAAAGGGCATAATAATATAGGGTAATACCCTAGCACTTGCTTGGTGATTGCTGAATAAGTAATGCAGTGACCAAGATGATTGTTTTTTTTTCATAAAAAAGTGTATTTGACATCTAACAGGTGCCTAAAGACACGTCCAATGGCTCGTTTGGCATATAATTAATGAAGTAGGCATGCAAAAGAACACTTATACTGTTATAACACATGACAACGATTGCTCTATTTAATAACTTATACTTTATAGTACCTAGTTAAATAAGTGGCGTTATTTTATATTATAATATTGGGACTTTCACGCTATTATATAGATTAACATTATCTCATATTTTTTTTAAACTGTCAATATCTAAACCATTAATGATTTAGTCGCAACTTGTTGTTAAAATAAGTAAATTTTGTTTATTTATACTAACAACAATGATGTGCAAAACACAAATAGTCATATTCAAGTTAACATGGTCATTCCGATATCGTAAAACAAACAACACGATAGCATAGTGTTTCTTTAAATAAACATGTCCTACTGCTTGCAATATCAATAGTTCCTTATAATAATAATGCAGACTTCAATATTATTTAATTCCATTAAAATATACCGAGTTAATATATAATATGCTGTGCTCCGCGCTTTGGGGCGATGCAGTGATATTATCTGTCACCTTTTCGTGACGGGTGTTGTCTCTATGTCACTTTTTCGTAATTATATTGGTATATCATAGCTAGCCCTAGTTTTAAGAATACGACTGTCATTACTTACTATCTGGTGACATTTTATTGCTTTCCAAACCAATATTACAAAATAATTACAAAACACTGCATCACTAAATACTCAGTATGGTTATAAAATAATTTTTCGAACAAAGTCACTGACAATGTGTTATGTAATAATAAATAAATGTAAATACTATGTCATATGCATAAAAACATAGTAACAAGTAAAGTTAATAAAAGCGTGTTAAAAAAGAAGACATTATATATTATCAAACATTTCTACTGCACCCTTATAGAATGCTAAAATGCATTGTATAAATAAATAGGTCAATGCAATCACTAAATGCAGCTCACCAAGGTAAAACCTAGGTCCAGATGGCGTGCTGAGAAGACCTCGACAGTTTGTTAGCCAGCTAGATGATTTAGACTTCCCTGTTAGAATATAATTTAGAAATTGTTTTACATTTCTGTTAAGCATTAACTGTACTAAGCTTTTACTCATTCGCTATGCTATTAAGGGGGATGAGAAAATTATTTGTAGTTTTTATTAATGCTTACTTTATATAAAAGTATAGATTATAGTTAATTTGATTTTATGGTATATATTTTTTCATTTCTTTAATACTTAATTTTATTGTAGTAAATTTAAGTTTAAGTAACAGATTAACTTGATAAAGATTTTTAGTTTGTTGTTAATGTTTTAGTGTTTTTTTTATTGTATGTTTAAATAAACACTTCGTTAACTTCATAAAATAGCTTTGCTCAAGATAGAACAGTGTGTTAGTTTTTCGATCAAATTAGTTCAAAATATTCATAATTCCTTTAATATCAAGTACATGACTTATTGTTTTCAAGTGTTTACGCTCATTCGAGTTACCCATCTTGAGAATCACGTACGTATAATGCGTAAACTGTGATTTTACGATTGACGTAAGGACTTCGACGAAGAGTATGCGAATTTCCTTATTAGGGCATTTAGATAACTGTTTAAAGATTTTAAACTCTTACCTTTAAACTACGGGTGACATTATAATTTCTTTACATCAATTTAAAGGTAAAAGTTCAGTGTTGATTAGTTGATATGATTATATGAAGCTAAATACAATAACCTGTTCATGCTTATAGTATATCTATGAATCAGAATATTTTTGTACTTTTCCTTATTCGCGAATAGAGACATAATACGAAATATTTTTTCTAGTGATTATCTCCAGGATAAAAATCAGACGGGGGATCATTCAAATATAAAAAAATGCATGTTATATTCTGAAAAGGTGACCCATATATATATATTGTTTTTTTTTTATTAGTAGCTTATGCTATATGTTATAGCACAAGCTACTAACTAACTACTAAATACAATTACTTCAAGTCTAAAAAACTGTTCTAAAGACACATCATTTTAAATTTCATCTATTTTTACAAGTCACCGGGTATTAACATAATTTAAATATTGCATCACCGATTTGTTGATAATGTAGGCGATATCCTTTTACGCTCAACGTGTGATTAAAGAAGTCGTTAAATGTCATGACATAGGAGTAAAGAATCAATTTATTAATTAATAACATTGTCATGTGCTGTATTTGTATGAAATGAGCAATGTTCGTTTTTCAAATATAATATTTTTTTAAGTTTTTTTTCAGATTTTTCATGGCCAGTACAAAAATAAAACAAACTGCCTGACAATATATTATTACCAAAAACATAATTAAAATAACAATGATGTTCAAATCAAATGTGTACAGTATTACATTGAACATTAAGGTCAAAATTAAAAACTGTATCAATAGCGCAATTAAGGCGAGGCCAGAATATTTCCTACTCAAACAACCACGGCCCTTACAGTTACACAATAGCGTAACACGAAGTTTATGCAGCCATAGATGCTCATGTGGTACAGGTTTTGTTGCATAAAAAGTAAAAATTTATTTTTTATTAAACGGTTCTATTTTCAGCTTACTACTGGTAAATTATATCTTGATAGAAATTTATTTTACTCGTGTTATATGTAATATTCCATTAAAATGACATCATTATTTAAATACATTAAGTTGAAAACAGGTCATTGCAAAAAAAAATTACTGGCAAGCAGATTTTATTACCGTAGACTAGTTTTTTTAAGATGGCGGGTTATTCTTGATAGTCTTATATAAATGTAATATCTAGGTTTTTTTTAAATTCTTTGAACTAGTATCGACAATACGTCTTTTTTCAGTGACGCTACGTGTACTTTCGAATTAGTATTTCTATCAAAACAAAAGTAAGTACCTAAACTATATAAATTATTTAAACGAAATCATATTTTACATTTAAGCTTTCTAGAATGATCGCTTACTTTCATGTTTGTGACCAAAAATGGCGTGCTTTCTTCTAGGGTTGCCAAAAATGCAAAAGATACAGTAATATTAGAAAATGACATCTGGCGTGTTGCAATAAAACGCAATTTCATTTTTGTGTTCAAATCCTTTAACTATCAATAATACCAGATAAAATCATAAAATTGATATAAATTGAGGCTCTATGCAAATTTCACTGTTAACTTTCCATTTCAGATCTTGTTTCATTGTTTAGTACATGACACTTCTTTATTACAACTCATTAAAAGATGGCTTACCTATGGCCAGAATTGTACTGTATTTTAACATTCAATTTTTTGACAACCCTTTACCTACTATCTACTGTTATTTTTAGCAATACGCGATACATAACTGTCCAGTCGCATGCTAAACCAGCCTAAATTCAAAAGTATTCGTGTCTGACTGAAGATTTGTATTGCGGTATTAGAATATTCTGTAGAGGCAATGAATTGGCCAAACTTTATGGTATTGGGAGGAATTGACATGACAAAAGAGGTTTGGATTCACCTATTTATAAAGACATAGATACAATTATTTTTTTGTTTGTATTTTACATCTTTTGTCTTGAAACTTTAGTTGGTGATTGGTGAATATAATATCTTCTTGTCTATTCTTCAAAGGCTCAGAACATTCTCAAATGTCTATGGTTTTTCCCACCGCAACTTAGTAAGTGCAGATGACCAAAACCTTTAAGCATGCTTTTGACAGTACAGAAAACTATTTTAAAAATATACATATTTGCATTTTACCCAAGCATGCTAAGACTGAATGTTATTACTAGCTGTCTAAGTTGTAGCTATTTAGCATTCTGTTACCGCAGCTGTCTAGATAAGATGGATCAATTTAGTGTAGCGCAGACTTCTGGAATCCATCTATCCATTACTAAACACTTGGTCACGCTACCGTACCACGAACGCGTTGCGAAAACCGACAGTGTAACGATAGTTGATATCGTTTTTTTTGTTACCGTATTTTGGTACCAGCCAGCCTTGACCGTGAGTGCCATTCACAAAATTGATGCTAAAACTAACTTGATTAATTCTCTTTTATTATCTGTGGTAATTGGGACTTCAGCGGCGAATGTAAGATCGCGGAATTTATGGCACGGAACGATACTTTTAAGACATGCAATCAAAAGATGGCGGCCCAAGTGAGAGTACTTGACATATTTTTTATAAGATGAGATAAGAGATTAACTGCAAGATTAAGACGCTTTTCACTTTATATCGATGCACGAATGGTCCTGTAAGACTATAGTGTATATATAATGCTCAGAGTTTATTGTCCATTGATTATGGTGAATCATAAACCTTTTTTTAGAACTTAAACGAGTTACGCTCCAAGTTTGTTGCCCACTCGAAGCTATACATTTTAGATGTGAGCGATTGATTTTTTATTGGATTTTTGAGTGATTTCCCGTGTCATTATTTGTTTCGTAATCTTAAATTGGATTGATTGGCTTGAAGATTTATAATCAGAATGTTACATTACAATACATACATACATTGAAAAAAGTAAATTGTCTAAGAATTTATAAATAATCCTAGCTAAAATTGAACGAGAATAATACATCTTTCCATTACAGTGTTACCGGCATATTTCATATTCCGTACTATTTTATCTATTGTCTGTCCTTTAGGAAAGTATTAAGGTTGCTATCGAATAAATTAATATAGTACAAAGAGCGAACTGTTATCGGTCTAGACGACCTTCTCAATATATCTACAGGATTGGAATTACAAGTCTTTCCAATTGATTCAATGGAACATACAATCACAAACTGTTTGTCTTGATGTATTCCTGTTCAGTGGCTATATATTCTATATGCGAATTACTTTACAAAACATAAACAATAAATTAGACTAAACGTTTCTTAGCAGAATAACTCCTAAGTCTAAGATATTTAGGTTCTAATTTTAATAACAAGAACCCTTTCCTATAACCGTAGCGCGTATCTAATTATAACAATGCAATACAAATCGTTAGAACAATAGTAGTGAACCAAAACAATAAAAATTAAAAGCCAACATTTATACCGTTATTTAAAAACTCTACATTTGCCCGAAGTGTTAAAACTTTTCCATTGTTATCTTTTAAACAATATTTGAAGTTTTTTTATTGATTGTATGTTTTTTTCAGTATAAGATATTTAAATTATTTTAATACAATACTAGTGAATGATTAAAACAAAACTGCTATTGTGGGAAAAATATATGAAATTTAGGCCCTCACCACCATAGACAATAAATCTCCTACATTTTATATCTTTTTAAACAGCTGTTTTTATTGAGAAAGTACGGGACCCATACCATATTATTATAACGTAAAAAAAATTACGTGCCGTTGCAAAACGTCACCTTCTAGACGGAAACAGCAATGTTTCTTTACTGCAAGACTCGTGTGCATTTCGCAAGCTCGTTCTTGAACGCTTATTTCAGTTATAACACACAGAAATGTGTTCTAAACATTGGTTATAAGGTTAATTCTGCAGTAACATGAACACGATCTAAAGTTAGAGGTATGCGGCGAGATGTTTTATTTGACGAACCTTTGAGCGTATGATCTCCATGGTTGCCAACGTATTATTGTTTATGCCAATACAATTATGTCTGCAGTGGACATGCTTTTAGACGATCCGAGAATGAAGGTTGTGGGTTAGGTTCCCGCTTGGTTCGATTTTATTTTATTTTTCTGCAAATGCGAAATTTTAATAAGGTAAATTTTGTTTTATTGAATAATAATTACTTATCTAGATTTAATAATAAAAGACAAGTTGACTAATTATAAAAAATCCCTAAAGACCTTACAAGTAATAAATAAAGTTTATCAATTTATTTGTTTACATATCGATTTTAAGTTTTTATTTAAAATCTAGTCTTGAGACAAACTCACCGTTTTACGATAAATCGAAACATATTGAAATAAGCCCATAAACACCCAGACACAGTATAAATAGTTTGTCAAAACTATTAGACTAAATAATTTCACCAGTCACAAAATATTCCATAAATCTATCAAGCGTGTTATCACAATTAGGTCATTCTTAACACAAATCTACATCCAAACATATTTGTAATACTGCGTCCGGATTCCAACGTATCGTAACAAAATTAGGTCAATAGATTATTATATGTTTATATTACATATATTACCTGATGAAATAAAAACATGCGGTGGTTCTATAAAAAATTTGAATAATCCTATAACAAGGAAAAATATACATACAATAAAGGTACAAATAAGAGCTAATTTTTCTTCGTCCACCGACATTAACATTCAAGAAATACTATTTTTAAATATTTCTTAATTTAATAAGCTGGCAAGGAATAAAACTGATCCAAAATATATGGTAACTGTCAGCGATTACTTGCAATTCAATATCGATTTAATATTGGCCGTCTCTCCATTCAGTTCAAAATGTACACACTTGAGAACATGTCTAGACAAATCAAGCTGAAATCAAACAACGACAAACGACAACGACAATATGGCGCAATTAATATGAAGATTACATATCTCAAAAGCAAACAAATTACCAATTTGGCTAAACTATTGGCTATATTAGCAGCAGAAATAAGTGAGATTGCAATACCCAATGAACCTATGCAGTATTAAAGATAATACACAGGTACCAAGATTCTTTAGTTTACCAGTCTGCGTCGGATCTTGTACCATGATATCTTCAGATGTTAATGTATGTGTAAATACTAATTCAGATTGTAAACCTTTCGCCTCCTTGGCAAAGACATTGTGCAGTCGTCCAATCGTTGCAACTATGTCAAGAACTGTCTTGTACTTTGGACTATGCATTTTTTGTGTCGAGAATCGATGGACGTGATTTTGTTTCTTATGGAATACTTCATCCATAGATAATGTTTTCCTGCGATTATCTTCAAATTGATGGAATCTAAATAAACGCATGATTTCTTTTATTAATTTGTTTAATTATTTATGTTTTAAATATAACATCTAGGGTATTAACAATACGCAATTTAGATTTTATTGCTTTTTATGATTTTCAATACGTCCATAAATAAAAGAAAATAATTAACACGTGTATTTTGTAAATAAAAACCTCACTAATCCAAGAAATTGCGGTCTAGATTTATTGTACAGTGGAGCTAATTTACCTGTCTCATACCAAAACGTCCATTAGGTACAATAAAGTACTTAAATTGCTTGTTATCAACACCGTATGCAAATAGACTTTGGAAAAACAGTAAAATTCCTCCCAATAAGTACCTAGTGCAGTGGTTAAGCAATACTTTGAGTCGGTATCACACCATACTNTTTGTAATACTGCGTCCGGATTCCAACGTATCGTAACAAAATTAGGTCATAGATTATACATGTTTATATTACATATATTACCTGATGAAATAAAAACATGCGGTGGTTCTATAAAAAATTTGAATAATCCTATAACAAGGAAAAATATACATACACAATAAAAGGTACAATATAAGAGCTAATTTTTCTTCGTCCACCGACATTAACATTCAAGAAATACTATTTTTAAATAGGTATTTCTTAATTTAATAAGCTGGCAAGGAATAAAACTGATCCAAATATACGGTAACTGTCAGCGATTAGTTGCAACTCAATATCGATTTAATATTGGCCGTCTCTCCATTCAGTTCAAAATGTACACATTTGAGAACATGTCTAGACAAATCAAGCTGAAATCAAACAACGACAAACGACGACGACAATATGGCGCAATTAATATGAAGATTACACATCTCAAAAGCAAACAAATTACCAATTTGGCTAAACTATTGGCTATATTAGCAGCAGAAATAAGTGAGATTGCAATACACAATGAACCTACAGTATTAAAAATAATACACAGGTACAAGATTCTTTAGTTTACCAGTCTGCGTCGGGATCTTGTACATATATCTTCAGATGTTAATGTATGTGTAATACTAATTCAGATTGTAAACCTTTCGCCTCCTTGGCAAAGACATTGTGCAGTCGTCCAATCGTGCAACTATGTCAAGAACTATCTTGTACTTTGGACTATGCATTTTTTGTGTCGAAATCGATGGACGTGATTTTGTTTCTTATGGAATACTTCATCCATAGATAATGTTTTCCTGCGATTATCTTCAAATTGATGGAATCTAAATAAACGCATGATTTTCTTTATTAATTTGTTTAATTATTCATGTTTTAAATATAACATCTAGGGCATTAACAATACGCAATTTAGATTTTATTGCTTTTTATGATTTTCAATACGTCCATAAATAAAGAAAATAATTAACACGTGTATTTTGTAAATAAAAACCTCACTAATCCAGAAATTGCGGTCTAGATTTATTGTACAGTGGAGCTAATTTACCTGTCTCATACAAACGTCCATTAGGTACATAAAGTACTTAATTGCTTGTTATCAACACCGTATGCAAATAGACTTTGGAAAAACAGTAAAATTCCTCCCAATAAGTACCTAGTGCAGTGGTTAAGCAATACTTTGAGTCAGTATCACACCACATGTCACAATTCTGAACTTTCTCTATACTTTAACTTCATTATACGTATGATAATTATAATTACCTAAAATTTTTAACTAAAATAAGGCACAAGGTTTGCTTTATTTTGGGTTTCTTATATCAAGAAAATGACAACTTGCTGCTACTGAACTAAATACGTCAAAAGCCACATATATAGAAAGAAATAGGCCTTATGCAAAATGCTGTTAGTTCTTCTTAAGCTAAACATTAAAACCAAGTGAGCGGGTGTGGAAATCTTTAATGGTTTCTAACTTCAGTTAGGTGGTCTTAATCTTACAAGGGAAGGGCTTGTTATACCACAGTATGCACCAAGCCTTATGTTAGGCAACACTAATGGCAGTATCAGCCAAAGTGGCTTTCTAAGAGCATTTCCCGTTTTTACTATCTAAATGCGATGCGTGTTTTGGAACGCATTTTTGTTAAACCCTTTAAAACCGCTATTACCAGAATAAGAACCATATCACAACGTGTTAAAGTCGAATTTAAATATGCTAGATATCGCTTCCTTTTGAACGTTCAAAAACCAAACTTCTAAGTGGAACTGTGCACGTGTATTAGAACTTTTATAAAAGAAACTGTCGATTGTATTCAAAGTGTTTCTCGATTGATTCGTGTTCATTGCTTGTATTCAGCTAATTGTAACGTTTCCTTTATACGATCATGTTAATAGCAATAATTCCGAGTTATTATATATTTTAAAGATGGCATATTATATCCTTAGCAGCCGAAACTTCGGATAAGGGCTATTCGATATGATATCTCATAGTTAAATGTATAATAAGGCCAAGACTTGCGAAAGGTCTCTGGTGGAGGCTGGATGAGAAAAGCGGAGGACCGGGATATCTGGCGCAAAATGGGGGAGACCTAGGTCCAGCAGTGTACTACGATAGGTTTAAGAGGATGGTTATTAAGTTGCAAACCTGATATAGTAAAAACTGTTGCGATATTATATCTTCTCTTTGCCTAGATATATTTTGCATAAATTATGGCCAAAGTTAGTAGAATTTATAAAAATAAAATTCATCATTGATCATTGTATATCAACAACGTATTTATAAATGAATGTGGGAAGATTAACGATCGTTTCACGTAATTTCCTATTCAAATAGATCAACGTGGGTGCCCAAACTAGCAGACTTGCAAAACATAGCATTGTTTTAATTAGAACAGTCACTATGACTCAGATTTATCACATTGGTATAACCATGTAAATCTTGTTACAAAATACATAAATATTAAACTGTGCATTTATGAAATATAGTTCTTAAAAGTTAAGAGGGTATAAATAAATATACCTACATATAACAAGTATTATTTGAATTAAACAAAATGTCTTAAAATTAAGTATGTGTGTTTTCCAAAATGTTTAAATTTGAAGGTAATTTTAAATAAATAGATATAACTATATTTATTTTGTAACGCCTGTTAGATAAATATAGATTTGTATAACAAACCAGAATTCCAAGTCAAGATCCGGTACTTGCATCTGACAAATGACTGATGTGCCAGCTTTCTTTGGACATGAGACATTACTTTCACGCTGCTTTTGGAACTATGAAAGCATGATCTTGACGAATGTTTGTGCCACGATCGTAATGTAAACATTGTCACTGATAGTCCTGAAGTCATTATTCATTATACGTAATAGATTCTTAAAGTTACGCTTGTTTTAACCAGCATTAGCATGAGAAGCGTTTATTTCATAGTTGTTTTTATCGTAAGTATGAGTATTATGAATCCGGTCAGGTACTTTTTGAATTTATTATTTTTGGAATTTGATTTCTAGATTTCATCTTTAGGGATCTTATTGTTATTCTGTAGCTTATGATTGAAATGATTGCGATTGGTTTCCTTGGTGTGCAGATCTGTTAGTTTTGTTTTATTTCAGAATACCCATAATTACACTGAATTTTCAAAATTACAATACTCGATTTTTTCCTTGACGAGTTCATGCACCGATACTGCGACCATTTAAATTTGTAATTTCTTTGACATTTGACATCGACGATACAATGCAAGTTAATACTCTACTTTTAGCCTGAAGGTACCCTGCTAGTTATACTGCAGCTCTTAAGAGCTGGTCGTAAGGTTGATTATTGTTCACGTTTTTTATGTTTTTAAATGACTGAACAATATGAGCCTTACTGCTACACCCATAGATAATGGCACCGATGGCACCCATTGAAAGATTAAAATCACACCACATGAATAATTTCGGGAGTCTTTTGTGAATGCTCTTTAAAAATCTTTAGGGAAAACTATTTTTAAAGTTGACTTTTTACCAATATGCTTATTGTTATCGTAGCAGATCTTTGTTGTGCAAAGTGTTTCCTATTGGTGATGATATATTTTTTTCTTTTAGGCTAAGGTATTTTTATGTATTCATTATTTTGCTAAGTAAAAGTTAAATCGGATCAAATAAAATGAACAGTAGTATTGTATGCAATAGTTACTACACAGTAGAATTGGGTTTCTTCCTAATGAAATTTTAATTGCTTTGTAACGAAAACATCGTATTGGCTAACTCATTTCGAACTATTAAATAATCATTTACCCTTTGATGAAGATGTCTATTCGTTATAGCTTTAATTGATCAGTCTGTGTTGATACTGATTTAATATGTTCACATTAGACATGCTTATGGACACGAACGCCAGGCTCTCGCGTCAAAATTAGTTCACTCATGTAAAACGACAGCTTAATTGCATCGGAAAAACTCTTGGTAAACTACCACTGGAACTAGGACTGTGAACGTGTTAGATCCATGATAAAACAATCAATCTGTATGCAAATGGAAATTTACCGATCAGCAACGATCAGAACAATACCCCCTTTCATAAAACAAAAGATTAATCGATTGTACGTCGGACGTTCTTAATATTCTTCATTTAAAATTATAAAGTCCTTATTATTTTAAAAGTAAAATGGTAACAAATTTGCAAAGAAATAAAAACTTAAATAGCTAACTTAGTCAATGAAAAGAGTATGATGAAAACTAAAGGAATCTAATTGTACTAATATATTTAGAGAAAATTACCGTCACCATTGCTAATAGAGTTTAATAATTAAATATGAAAAGTATTATTAACATTTTCAAGTAAACAAAATAAGACTCACATAGTAGCAATAAAGAATCAAAGTCAATTAAGGCAAGCTTATTCTATAATTATTCTAATGTCGTTAAAATGTTAACAGTAAAATGCTTAGTCACGCCGCCATCATGATGGCATTCTAGAATCAAAATCTCGAGGATTGGTAACGTCATACAGTGATTTTCCAAGATGATACATGGGCGGATTAAATTGTTATACCTGCGTATTATCCCGCATAATAAATTTACTGATATTACAAAACGTGTTATTTCGGTTTATTCCACAGATGTAAACCGTGTTATAATGATACAGTTAGATGAATTGCCTTATTCATTTACTTAGATTATAGACACAGTGCGAGATAAATTCAATGTTGGTGAGAATTTCTTAACATAAGAACTGCATTCTTTCTTTACGTACATGGCCAAGAGTCGACAGCATGCGATATAATATGATATAACACTCAGATATTCAGAATTGAAATCATATCAACGCTTCAATTGTTCAATTACTTTTTTTTAATAAAATCTATAATGTGAAAAGGTTATCTTAAGAGAATAACATTTCTTCTATGCAAATTATTTCATCTGGTATTTATTTATAGACACTGCCAGGACGATTATTGCTATGACATCACACAAAATAATTTTATTTCTTTTGAGTTTTCTTATGTAAATGTCATGTCGTTACTACTTAATGCAAGTGTATTGCACATCCTTATTAAAGTGTTACTTCCAGAATTACTTTCCAAAATGTATATTATCATCCACTGTACATTGTATAATCACATGAGCATCCTCAATCATTACATTTTCTGTAATCCTTACTTTATCAGATAGTGGACAAAGCCAAGTGCAATTTGTTATTTCCAATGCATCAATATTTTTGATGAATTACGAGACACTGTTATCGTTCAGTAGACGATTACGAAGGGCTCGTTTGTTTACTGTGCTCGTTGTATGCTTTTATTTTGATATTGCTATAGTAACAAAAAGGGTTTTTAAGTTCAATTAAAGACCTGTGATCACAAAAATTTTTTAGAAGTAAAGAATTATGCTCGAGGAATTGGGTCTAATATAGAACGAGATGCGAAAATACTGAATAAAGGGAGACATATCAACAGATTAAAGTCTTATATTGTGTATATTGTGAGATTATTGAAGATTTTTAAAAGACAGTATGCGTTAACGCATATAAAAATGACAATAAATTCATGAGCTCAATACCTTTAAAGTGCAAACAAAAGTACATAGACGTTAAAACTGTCTGCAAAATATTTGTTTTGATACTGCATTAGGTTTGCAATCCGACTTATCTAAATCTAGAGAGATTTATTTAGCAAAGTCATTATTTATTGCTATGTTAATGACACATGTTTTATTTTTATTCGTGCTTTTCGAATAATAATTGTAGAAAGTAGTATTCTTAAAGCAACATAGATTACATAAGTTGTTATTAATACGAGTATAACTCATAATTAATTTAAATGTGAAAAAAAGGACAGATTAGATAATACATTGTGAGACCTGCACGTTTTTCTAACATATTAAAATAAACAATTTGACGTGATTTTTCGTCCGATGAAGAAATTACGTTCTGCAATAGTAAGGAATGTTTTCAAAGAAATGTACAAATAATTATGTTTATTAGAAAACACGTATTCTCAGATGCATTATGTTGACTACGATCGGCAATAATGGCATGGCGTGTTATGAACTATTTTACTTGTTATCGTTAGTATTAAATGTATTTGGTATGCTTTCCTGGTCACCTTCGAGCTAAAACGATTGCCCCAATTAGTCACAGAAATCGTGAATCCTCTATGAATGTATTGCGAATTCCTCAAGGAGATGACGAAAGTAGCAAGTACCGAAAAAAAACGAAGCACGGTTCATACCTAAAACTCAAATCGAAGTTAACGCAATCGAACGCCTTTAGTTTAATAATAAAGATAAGAATCTCAGAGATTTTACTGAGAAACTTAGTTACGACAAGTGAATACCTCGATCAAATAATGCAATTAAATTTCACCTTATTATATGACTTAGCACTTTGCATTGACTTATATTCTTGGAAACAATAAGGAAACATGATACTTTCCAATAGTGCTCCGCAATGTTTTAAATGAAGTTACACTAAACTTAAAAAAAACACGTTTTCGTTGCGAGTGGAAATGAAATTCTGGAAGCATGCAGCAACAACGGACTCAAATTATACGCATATATACCCACAACTATCATACGCTTTTAAATTGGCTCGCTAACCGCGTTTGGGGTCAGAATTGAATGAGTCAGAAGCATGTGAAGCGTCTGTTATCGAATGGAGAATGCCACTAGGAAAAGTATTAAAAATAAACACACAATTGATTAACAGTCTCAGACCTGTGCATACAGAGATACGTTTGTGTTTATATTCAAGCCACTGGTTTTAAGTTCAAGTCGTGATGCAGTTTACAATTTGGATTTTAACATGCGTTTGACAATTTTGAGGATACCAGTGAACCGTTACGGTTAGATGTTGTTACTGGTCTGTTGTTTGACCATAAACAAGCTTGTCAAGCTTTAACGAGTTCACAAGAAAGACCAAAGCAATTTATGTTCAATCGTTGACAACAAATAGGAAGTTTTTATTTTCGAATGATAATGGTTTCTTTTGTTGTAACTACCATACTTGAAAATTATGAACATTACTTGGTTGTTTGAACATTGTATCAGGGAGCGATCGCGTTGTAATTTTCCAATCAACTTTATTACTAATGAATTGAGACAGAATGCGATCACGATTATTTGTAAAAATTAGATAGATGCCGTAAATGTTTGTAAATTCTATTATTTATTGCGTAATTAAATTAATACTATTAGGAAACTATATATTATGGTTATTATAAAGCATTTTGGATTTTTCCATCAGTGCAATGATAATAATTATAATAATTTTATAACCTGTTTGCACTATGCTTTTCTTGATTTCGTATCGCTAAAACGATAAAATAAAAATATTCTTATTCTAATAATATCTGTTTATATACATCATTCATATTTTAAAATATTTTGAGATTTATCTATGTTAATGCGTTTATTAAAAGTTGACATTATGCCCAGTCAGATACTATAAAGTGGTTTAAACACACAAAAGTAACAAAGTCATGTTTTAGATAAAGATGGTCGTAAACATTCAGTTGTTTATAATCATTAAATACTTAGTGGTGCAACATTTTGCGAAACAGCCATCCTATTCGATCAAATCAAATATTTCAAAAGCATAAGTAGGGTCATTTCGCCTGTTCGCGTCCATTTAGTGCAGTTGGCAAGTTTGACGCGATAATAAAAATGCCCCAGCACTCATTTCTATGACAAATTTGTGTAATGTATTCATTATATATTCTATTTTAAGATTAACTTTCAGTATGTATTAGAAACATCTTGCGTTTCTTTTTAAATAGATAAACTTTAGAATTAGGCGTTATACCCATTTTGCGTCCACAAAATCCAAATTGCGTCCACCCGTGGACCATTTAGCGTCCAGCAGCTTAAAAAAGGAATATAGGGGTGATATTTTTAAGAATTAATAAAGAAATACTGTATTTGAACAATTTCCTTATTTAACAATAAACTTAATTATTAAAATTCAACATTATCATCATTTAAATTTCACTTAAAAAATAAAAATAATTATTGCAACTTGAAGAATAAACAGTAATCAGTTCTGTTAATTTTACCCTAAAATCACAAGGAATGCTTAAGATCCGCCTTGATTATAATAAGTTTTTTGCCATATTAAATGAACACAACAATATAACATTTTTTTCTAATCATACAACTAAAAGAATTATTGAGTCAATAAATTATCAGACAAGGTATGATTAGTAAGACTTAGGAATTAAATTAATAACACAGGTCACATTCAAAAGACTTATCTTTAGCCTCTAAATAACTTAATCCTAAAAATCGCGTGCATTTCAGATGATACCATCTAATACACTTGTCACAGCCTATGTTTTTCTCATCGTCGTCTTCTACATCTGAAATTAATACATCGTCACATTTAGAACATTTCACTCGCTGCAAAGCTGGTAAATTTTCTTTCTCGAATTCCTCATCAACCGTTTCCTGTGTGACTTCTATCTTTATTTTTCGTTTTGGAGCAGTTTTACGAACCGTTTGAGAATCTTTCTTAGTCTTTTTCTGTTTTTGTTTTTCTACTCGTTCTAACTTTCTTTTTCGTATTGCTTCCTTCTTTTCATTCTTGATTTGCTCTTTATCTTCATAATACTTTCTCCATGCAGCAGAAGATATGGATGCTGGAGTTCTTTGATTCTTTTTTCGTATTTCGTTAGAAATTTCAGGTAGCATCAGGTGGTCTTTAAATGGATCAGAGGTTTTCTTTTGTGTTGCTGCTGAAGCTGGTTGTACTAGAGATTCTGTAGGTAAAAAGGATGGTAGGGATGTTGATGATGAAATTAGCGGCAGTTCTGGAGTGAGTTGCTTGATGAGAGTTTCTTTTTCAACATTTAATATGGTTGGTGTTGATTCAGTATCTTCTAACGGTAGAATTAGAACGTCATCTAAGGACACCACAGAGCCGACGTCGAGGTAACTGCCAGAAAGATGTAACGTCGAAAGGGACAAGTCAGGGACCGAATAGTTTTTGTCGGTGTCAGGAGTTGAATAATTAGCTGGATATACTGTGATTTTATCGTAGTCAATCTCAGAAGATGCTACAGTTCTATTGCTGGTGATTATTTTTTGATGTGCAAGGTTCGGTAATTTGTTTTGGTGCAGGTGCAGAATGTATTTCGGCTGAAACTGTTTGAACTTGTACAGTATTGTAATAAGGATAATAAGGATTGGAGTTAGCTTCATCATTTTTGGTTTCGGCGTCTTCTTGAAATGAAGAGATTGTGATTTCTTGAGTTGCATCCAATTCGCAATCATATGACTAAAAATTGTACAATTTTTTTCTATTGAAAGTTCCATATGTGACGGCTCAGATTCAGTTTCGATAGAAATCTCCGCAAATTCCACTTCTGCGGGGAGAGACTTTTTTAGCCTATTTACTTCTTTCGATATAGTTCTAATGTCAATATTTTTTTCTTTTAGTGTCGGCTTCAGGTGTTTCAAAACTTTTTTAAAACTTTTAATGTCGAGTGGGTAACAACTTTTGACTGTTGATCAACAGCCTGAACATTTTCCAAAGTGTTTCTTACACATTTAGTATAATCTGGACTATTAGCATCAAATGGATAAAGGCCACATCGCCTAAATCCATTTTTGATGTTGTCGGGCATGTTAGGATGTTTCAATGCATCATTTAACAATGTGCAAAAGTTTGTTTTTGTGACGGCAGAATTCAAATTTTCGGGTTTTGATAGGAATGCGCGAACTGTAGATTTCCAATATGTCTTTACCGGTGCAAATACGCTAACGTCAGCTGGCTGTAGAATATGGGTGGTGTTGGGCGGAAGGGCATACAAAATAATTTCCAGTTGTTCACACATCTCACTTAACATTAAGGACATATGCGATTTATGCCCATCTACCAGCAAAAGCACTGGTTTTTTTATGTTATTTTCCACTACCCATTTGTGAAAGTCATTGGTAATGTATTCAAAGAATACATCTCCTCTCATCCAACCCGTCTCCGATCTGCCTAAGCACCATTCTGGAGGCATACTATTCACTACAGCTCTTGGTGGTCTAATATATGGAAACACGATACAAGGTGGACTCATATCTCCATTCGCATTAAATGTTAATAATACCGTTATATTTTCTTTTTCGTTACTTGGCTTTATTTGGTATAAGTTTTTGAACCCTCTTGGACCTAAAACTTTTCCTGTCTTTGGACAAAGAGCAAAACCACTTTCATCCCCGTTAAAAATTCTTCTTGGATCACTCAAAATATCTTTTTGGTGTATACTGTCCAAATATTCCTCTAATTCTCTAAACCACAATCTGATTGACTGTTCTGTCACTTGGGCTCTAGCTTTATTAATACCCTCTGCATTTTTAAGTGTGATTTCTTTATTTCTGGCCAAAAATTTTTCAAACCATTTTTGACCTGGACGATCATCTTTGAAATTATTTTTAAACTCTCCGTCACGAATTATTTTTTGAACAGTATCCAACAATTCTTGCTTTTTCACTGGAAATCCACATTTAGAAATGTTAAGAAGCCATTCAACTACTTTTTTTTCACCATCTACTCCTAGCGCCGGTTCTGGTCCTGGTTTCTTTAGTCCATCGGGTCTGCGCCCACTGATTTTGTCCAATATTGTGGTCTTGGGAATAGCATATTCTTTGCATATTTGTCTTATCGATTTATTCTTCTCTCGAATTTCATTAAACGCTTTCTTCAAATCTTCTTCTGTGTATGTTTTCTTTTCCTTCATCTTTCTTGTACCCGAAGAACTCATCTTTAAAAAAAAAGAATGAAATTACTCATATCAATTGATAATTTAATTATAACCACATATAGGTAGCCAACCCTGTGAGATACGGGATAAGGCTAGGGAGATGATGATGATATATCTTAATAAATAATGTACATTAATATTAAACAGTATGTTTTAATTTCTTTTTATAAGCAAGTATTTAACGAAAACTGGACGCAATTTGGTTTATTATTATAGAGGATAGGTATAGTTTGCGTCCATTGTGGACGCAAAGTGGAAGTTTTGTAAAATTCAATGTAGTGATTCGCGTCCACCTTATTTTATTCGTTAATATATAAAAACATTACCAAATTCATAATAAACATTATAACTTTTTTCATCATTATACTGTAGAAATAGCTATCTATCCCAAAATCCACATAAAACAATATAAAACTTACCATCAAACACGCCGCTGCACACTATTTTTTATCTAAACATGCAGCGCGTGTGCGCTTCCTTGTTGAACAGCCGAGACTAACTATTTTTTCTAAACAGGATTGGTTGGACGCACAGAACTTTTGTCTATGTGTGCGTGCCTCTAATACATTAACGTATTAGCGGTAATGACTTTTCGTCTGATTGGTGTGTTAGTTGACTTGTTTTCGAGGATTTTTAAAAGGAGATCAGCAAAATGGGCGCGAATTGGCGATGGACGCGAACAGGCGAAATGACCCTACATAGAAAATGAACGAGAACTCTCAGGTAGACGGACGACACTAAGTGGTCTAATAATACAAATGCTTTTGGCTTCAACCCAAGCTAGGGAAGGTACACCCAAAAAACTACAATATTTAAATCCGTGACCGGATTTCGGGTTGTTTTATTTGAAATTTCAACGTTAGGTGCGTGTTAGAAAGGTTTTGTTCTGCATTGTTCTGTGCAGCGTTTCGAAATCCTTCATTTGTAATACCAGATTGAATTCAATGATAAATGCAACTTTATTATTCTATGCTTGTATTGATTGCAACTTTGACGTGAAGGGATAACTAAAAGTCTGCTGGCTATTATTACTATTTCATTAATACCAATGTAAATGATTGCAAAATAAACATTGAATTTAACAATTTTGTTATTCATTAAATTATGTAAACAATGATATTTCAACCGTTCTATTTGTACTTGAGACGGAAGAAAAATGTCACCTTTTACTCGCTAAAAACCGTCTCGAAAGTGGAGGAAAGTTTTCAACTCACCGATTTGAAATTGTCCTCAAGCCGGCCGGCGGCAGAATACCAGCAACGCCAACGAATTCGCCGCGGTGGACACCAGGAACAAAGCAAGGAGTACGATCTCCTCAACAAGTCGGTCCCTCGGTTCCATCCCCTCTGACATTAACGGTCCAGGAGACAAAGGTGAGGGTTGTTCCATCGGAATGTCATCACTGTTCACTTGTCACTAGCAACTTAACACTCTCAGTTTGTTAATATAAAATCCAGTTACTGCAGTTGTTAGTCGCGTAAATTTTTAGAGAACACGCCGGTTGTGGCCGCGTCTTTCTCGTGTTGATGTCGGTTGACAACTGAACTAAGCGAGGCGCGTTAGTCGGCCGGCCGCCAACTAGCGTGGCGGGTACCCCCACCACAGCCCGGTTTTTGCTACCTACTCGGCTCCGACTCGTGGTAGACGGTTAAATATGCGGCTGTCATGGAACTGCGGGTTCCCGTTCAGATTGAAATTAGCACGGGTGGAACTGTAATTGAGTGTTGATTGATATATTTGAAAAATGTAGAGCTTTGATAGAGTCGAACTTAAGTTGTAATGGTGTTTTATTAATGTTTCTCATTCTTATTAAGTTCCTATGTATCGTAGATGTTTATGAATAAACAGTTTCATGATTAGGGTCAAATAAATAAAATATCATTATGTGTATAAAAACAAACATAGTTTTTAAAATAGTAACAATCTTGAATTGAAATGAGTAAAAATTTCATGACACTATTAAAGCCAACATTGTTTTCTGTCTGACAAGTATCAAAACGCAAGATAATCTACCTTTATGACGTACCTCCACCAGAAGGGTGACCGTCACCTCTTAAAACGGTAGTCGAATAATATTACTTCGCTTTTCTGGTACAAAAATGCCGACGTATCATTACAGTAATACTGTTTAAGGGATGGTGGGAACCCCGTGTCTAATAAATAATAAAAGCAAAGTTTTGATGTTCCTTTTTAGCATGGCACAGTTAATATGTGTTACTTGCGTAATTACTATCAAGAAAGAGGCACATACTTAAATTTAGGATATTAGGAGTTTTTTTTAAATAAATATCACAGACATTAACACAACGCCATCTAGCCCCAACGGATAAACATCCTTTTTTTTGTAAATACATACATACATAAAAAACACCAGACCATTACAAACAGACATGTTCATGCACACAAATATTTGTACTGCCGGGGATTGAACCCGAACCCATGTTTACAGTCGACCTCTCAACCGCAACCGTTGTTGGCAACACCAAATGGGTCGTCATAGTTTATTTATAAAATAAAAATAAAATGGTCCCTAAATTTGAGGCTAGAGACAGGAAGTCTACTAAACTGTACTTTGATTCTATATTGTAACTAAAGATGTTTTCACTTATTTTTTGCTATTGCATTTATTTGAATTATTTTATTAACGTGAACTTGTAGCTCTATTTATAACACATTATTATTCATTTTACATGCATTATCATAGGATTGTTCTAGAATGCTCGCCGAACTAAATAAATCTATTATGCATATCAATGTGGGCTAATTGCCTAAAATTAATAATAGTAACAAAGTACAGTTGGCGAGTAGTTAATTAACTCAATTACTTAAATTACAAGCGACTTGGTCCGCGTGGAATAGTTAATCCCACCGAAAACATTTCACGTAAAATTGCTTAAACGACCACATAATGTAAAAAGATATCAGATATCATGCAGAGCCAAGCTTCTGAATCTACATGGCCTGACTCTACCGACCCTTACTTCAGCAAATTCTACAATAACAGTAAATATATATGGCTTCGCCGTTTTCACGTTCATATTACTTCCATGATGGCAGCGAAACGGCGCGTAGCCATATATAATTATTTGCTGATGCGTAGAATTTGTTGAAGTAAGGGTTGGTAGAGTTAGGCCGCGTAGATTTAGACGCTTAGCTCTACATGAAAGCCTAGACTATATAGACAGTAAAAACTTTTTTAAATTTATGTTTTTAGGTGCTATTGTCATGAAGTAACATGGCATCTCGAGATTAGCACGTAAAATAAACACTGTCTCATGATAAAGCTATAAAAGGTGCCTAGTTAATAAATATTATTTTATTTTATATTACATGACTTTGCAGAACCCTCCTCGGGCGATTCCGACTCGCTCTTGGGCAATTTTTTTAAGATGGCTCTCGTAGCTCCTCCAGAGCAACGATTGTCCATGGGTGGCTCATCAGCTCATTATACCGAGGGTCACAAGCCTACCCATAAAGGGTGTATAGGCCATTGTCGCCCACGCGGGCCCAGTGCAAAAGTTCGAAGAGACATTATATCAACACTCCACACCAGTGAGCCTTCAACGCTCTTACGGACTTAATTGAAATGTGCAGTACCAATCACGAGAAGCCTGTTAGCAAATACATATACAACAATATATACCTAATTACTTTATATAAAATATAATTAATTAATCACAAAGTTTAAGTAACAACAATATATTGTTGTATATGTATGTATGTGTTGTATGTGTAGGGGTTGGTTATAACCAACCCCTATTGTATAATATTACTCAGTTACCGTTTGTTGATCGCTCAATTATGACATAATACACACCCTTCCACCAGGAAATTATAGGATAAGAATTTTCCCACAAGCAGCTGACGTTTATATAAAACTGGGAACTATATTAATAGTTGAATCACAGACTCTGACCGTGATATAAGTTTTCCCCTTTAATCGTTTGCGATTCTAAGCCTATTGCGTAATAAATGGCATTTATATAAGAGTTCATTGTCAATATCTTATGACGACCTCGGCACATAGTTTACTATACAAATTTATAAAAGCTACTTTATTTTTTATGTTACGAAATGAATGGAACGACGTGTTATTTTAACTGATTACAAGTCATTAGCTTGCCCGTAAAAGATACAGTGTTGAAAAAAAATCAATAACTGTTTTATGTTGTTTCTCACACCCGCTCATCGACATCATCATCAGCTCATTACACATCCCACCGGAGGGCAATGCCTACCCGTATAGGGTGTATAGACCATAGGATAGTCGTCCACGCGGGCCCAGTATGGATTGACCGACTTCACGTATAACCTTTGAATCTCTTCGCCGGCGTATGCAGGTTTCTTAAAGATGTTCTCCTTCACCGTAAGAACATCAGATGACGTGCATATAATTTCGAAAATTCGAAAACACATTGGTACGTATCGGGATATGAACTTGCACCCTCCAGATAAAAAAGGCAATAGTTCACATCAATGAGCCACCTACGCCTTCACACTCACAGATATATATTTGTCAATAAACTGCATGTCATCATCAGCCTGTAACGAATTACTACAGGGCACAGGCCTTCCCACACATCGTGGCTTTGGGTAGATTGGGCCTTAACCCAAACACGCGGGCCCGGTTGGTAGGTGTTAACGACATCTACTCCAAGATTGTGTCCGGGACCGACAGGACAATAAAACTGGGAAAAATTGCAATAAGTGACTTTTAATACCTTTGTTTCCATGCGGGATGCTAAATTCGCCCACCAGCCACACAGCGAACTAAACCAGCTCTCAGTGATAGCTCCTTACTACCGAAAATGTATATAAACAAAATAGTTAAATGTATGTACTAATTATTTGTAAACAAACACATTTACGACAGTAAAAAAAGAAAAATCTTTGATGACCAATTACTTTGACCAATTAATTAATGAGAAGCAAAATTTGATTACTTCAACTTATGAAGATTTCCTTTATTGTTATCACAAACATTAATACGTTTGTTTTTTGGTATTTTTGTTAAGCTTTGTGACTCAAAAGGATATGGACTGTCTCGAAAGACGATAAGGAATTGCAATTTAAGAGCAATTAGTTATTTGATTTATGTGTAGGTATTGTTTTAAAAACCGACAAATTCAAGACTTTACTTTATATGCTAATTAACCTTAGATATTTCATAAAATCAAGAAGTTGGCATCGTATACAGTTAGACATAAACCTTAAATATGTGAAATTTTGATAACAGACAAGGATGATACAATAATATAAATGAAAAAAGTTAGTTACTACATTACAATAAAAAAATTGTGGTGTCAATTTTGTGGCACTGTCTCAGCTTGTTATAGCAACTCATATAATTTGTTTTTATAACATAGGGAGACAAACGATCATGCGGTTCACCTGATGGAAAGTGTCACCGCCGCCCATGGACATTTGCAACAGCTGAGGTCACAGGGATGCGTTGCCGGCCCTTTATATAAGCATACGCTCTCTTTTTAAAGAACACCTCATATCAATTGTTACTTAGATAATTGTCAGTACCGACTGTTTTATGTGCATTCCGAAGCACGAAGTTATATTTATTTAAATACTATCAAACGATTCAGCCTATCAAGGCTTGACCCATATGGGAAAATCACACAAAGTGACTTAATCTATGCAGTCACTCGGAGGGACTCGACACCAAAACCAGATTAGGCAGACCACAGATCACAGAGACAGTTTACAGCTAGAAATAGTTGCTTCCAATTTTCCAACAAATAAGGTAATAATAATCATCATCAGCTCATTAAACGTCCCCCGAGGAGCACGAGCCTACACATATAGGGTGATGAGGCCTTAGTCGTCTACGCGGGCCCATTGCGGTTGGACGACAAAAATAATAATGACAAAAATAATCTCTAACTTATACAAATATTAAATATTCGAAAAAGGGCATCTGTGCTGTTGGCTTCGGCCCCACACATTCCAAAGGACCCGGCCACTATTGGTCCCGTGAATCTTAAGATTTTCGAAAACATAATAATAATAACAATACATTTCCAATAAAACACAAACATACATTTATAGTTCTGGGGACTCTGCACTAAGCAAGATTACTTGGATTGCAGCAGTCAATTACACAGTTACCATTATAAAGTTATTTCTGTAGACACCGGACTCGGGCGACAAACATTCTAAAATAATCACTAACATTCACACAGCGCCATCTAGTCCGAACTTAGTATTGAACCTGTCATATGTGTACTAAACAACGGTATAACCGTTTATAAACTTAATTTTGTAAATACACAGTAAACACCCAAACCAAAACAAACAGATATACAAATGTTTGTATTGCCCGGGGATCGAACCCGGAAACCTTGGTGTCAGAGTCGACGTCTCAACCGAATAGGAATAGGTTTTTTCTGGGCAAGCTAGCTCCATCTTAGCGCACGTCTCTTCCACTAGGATAGTCTGTGCTCAAACGCAAGCCCATCATCAAACTAAAAACCAACCAGTGTTGCCACCTTAGCCCTTTTGTAGCTAGATCTAGCACTTTTTAGCATTGGTGAACTCCTTTTTTAACGATCTTTCCCGAAATGAGCAATCTAGCTCTTTTTCACTGTCTTGAAAATATTATCAAATTATGAAGATTTGACATGCTAACAAGTACTTTTTTGCTATTTCATCGGTCATGAAGACCTTTTTTTTGACAAACTAAAAAAACCGGCTTCATGATATGATGATTTCAGCATTTTTAGAACAGAAAATCTTTTGACGCTCAATCTAGCCCTTTTTGATAGCCCAAAAAGCTCTTTTTCTAAAACTCAAGGTGGCAACACTGAAACCAACTACACCACAACATCCTGAATATAAGTAACCTTAACCGACCTTCTGCAGCGACCTTTTGTCGTCATCCATTAGGCTGAATTCTTGCGCTAGTAATATTTTATTTATATAAGTAGTATCCACAAAATGAAATACTATATTGCCTTATAATATCATTTTTCTATCTTCACAAGCAATTAGTTTAAAAAATGGCGTTCGCTTGAAATTTGATAGCAATATGTTTTGATTTAGCAAAAATGATAGAAGTATCTCGAATTTTACCTGGACTATTACACAATTACAGATTGCAGGTCCGAGTTAGATAATTTAAGAGAAAAAACAGTTTTTTGAAATTAGTTCTGAATTAAAATAGGATTAAGTCCTAAACAGATAGGAATTACAAAACTATGTTAAAGGTAGTCTTCTACCGTACCAGCATTCAAATATCCTGAGAGATTCATCACAATTATTTTGTAACTTTAATTTTACTTAATATTTATGTATGAATACTTATAGTAAATAAAGAAAGATAGAAAGAAAAATATCTATACTCAAATAAATCTGTTACAGATACTTTTGAATCGTCAATTGTTATATTACGATATTTTTTCTGACTCTACCATAATAAATATCCACTGACATTCACAGCGCCATCTAGTCCCAAACTAAGCATTTAGCGTGTACCTAATATCGATACTTAACAACGGATAAACATACTTACATACATTTTTTGTAAATACAAACACATTATACATAGAAAACACCCAGATCAATACAAACAGACATGTTCAAGCGCACAAATGTGTGTACTGCCCGGGGATCGAACCCGGACTCTTAGTGTTATAGTCGACATCTCAACCATTACACCAAATGGTTCGTCATAAAAAAGAAAGCCATCAGTTGTAGCTAATGGAAAAAAGACTCCTTCGAAGCAAGTATGCAAGGGCACTATTTGCCATTATTTGTTTTGTCTGCTCATTTTGGCTACCTATCAAAAACACAAGAATACAACCTAAAAAGTAAATTCGTTCATTAATGGAATCCCGACATTGAACATAATGTCAATATTGTTCAATGATTCACGCGTAATAAAAGTTAAATTAATATGTTACGTAAATCCTTTCGTGTTTTTGTAACAAGATCTCATTAATTCAGTCGCAATACAAAAATGGGCCGAAATTGAAGGTCGGCCGATAAAATAGCTTATGCTCGTAATAATACATGCTCCAGAGACATAAGTTATTTACGTCATTAGTTAGCAACTGAATTGTGTCCCGTTGTTCAGGATCACGGGTGGAGTAGCCCTTAGGTACACTTTCGTTATACACTTGTGCTAACTTTTTCCTTAAATACATTTCCTAAAATGGTGATATTATAATCATCCATTTCTGTTCCTTACTTTAGGTTGTATTTCTTTCCATTCCCTATGGCAGTTAAATGTCTGTCTAATTTTGAAACAGAGGTAAGCCACTTAGACAATATATACTTAAGGTTGGACAAAGACAAATCTTAACAAAGAATCTTGCACGCAACCCTGCCTTGATAACTTAAAGAGCCGATCACTGCTTACCCATTGGCTATTCCAGTCGAAAAGTGAGGAGTTTATAGATCATTCACCTTCTGTTTTCTAGTTTATTTCTGATTACCCTGTCTCTTCAAGTTCAACATTTTTGCTTGTGAACTTTACAGGTGGTTCATTATCTATTCTACCATTAATAGGAGACAACTTATAATGGGTCGATGGACGAAATTAATTCTAGGCGTTTAGGTTGCCTTTATATTAAGGTATTGTTTAGAATTAGTCTTTGAAAGTCAAAGACGAATGTTAGTTTTAAAATTGACGGCACAATTTATATGATTTTAATAAAGGTGGATTGATTTAGTATTCCTAGGAATATAGTACTGGAGACAAACTAGGCTCTGTTTTATGACAACAACATCTGGTTGTAACAACATAATTAAATGTTTTTAAAACCTTAGCACGCTTAAATACTAAATGACAAAAAATAAAAATCATTGTTTAAAAATACAAGTCGCCTTTACGATTGAAAAAAAGCAACTACTGAGGTTTTTGCCGGAGTCTTCTCACTAAAACCAACTGTCCGAACCAGTGGTAGATTTAAGCTAGTTTTAAAATTTATTATTAATTTGACGATTCAAAAATTAATTGCATAAAGTAATTTTCATTTCACAAAGATGGATCTCTCGATCATAAAAAACTATGAAACTGTGAATCTTTAGATTTTTATAAAAACAACAACAACAAATAAGTATATAAGGCACAACCAATAAGTAATCATAATATGAGTTGTTACATTAATAAAAATATGTAGTTTCAATATACATATCTCTCGAATATCTGATCATTATAATTAGGTAGATACTAACAACAGCAGCATAAAATTTGCTACATTACTCTACAAAGCTTGCTTATTTTAATTCTAGATACTGTACCCATTATTAATTTTCCTTAAACACAAAGTTTTAAATTACTATTCAACAAAACAGTAGTTTTGTTATTTCTCACAATAGTTACTATTACGCTTTATCTACGTACACAAATCTGTAATGGGTCATAAAAAAGAAATCCCCTCAAGTGGTGTCTTGTAATTTGGTGTTGGAATTGTCGCATATAATTTCGTGTACATACGAGAATGCTTCTTGTATGTATATGTCATTATGTATATTATATAGGTCTAATAATAATACCGAGCGTCGGTGGCACATTGGTGTGGACTGTAGCCTTCTGATCTGAAGGGGGCAGGTTCAAATCCCGCCACGTACCAGTGTGTTTTGGAACTTTCGAAATTATATGTACTTTTGTCCGACGCTCTTACGGTGAAGGAAAACATCGTGAAGTAACTTGCACACGCCTGCGAAGAGATTCAAAGGTTGTGCATGAAGTCGGCCAAGCCGCACTGGGCCCGCGTGGATGCCTAATGCCCATACACTTTTTACGGGTAGGCTCGTGCCCCTTGGTGGGAGCGTATAATTAGCTGACAATGAAGGTCTAATGGTCTGAGCGTTAAGGTAGCTGCGTGCTTAGATGGTACTGTTTGAAACCCACGGAGAGACAAAGGGCGGATTTTTCGAGATTTTTTAGGGAATTGCAGGTTAGATCACAAGTTAGATGATTCCGTGCTTTGGAGGGCACTTTAAGACGTTGGTCCCGACTTAAATCTTAGGATGGTAATAGTTAATCCATAAATGTTTTACGGCCCATAGCTATGATATGCAGAAAGGCCAGCGCCCTGCGGTGGCATTTAATAGGCCGAAGATGATGATGATGATAGCCGGGGTAAGACGGCCAGGGTGCTCACCGCCATCTCTCAATACAGTACTACAATAATGTAACTTCGCCTTTTCTGGTACAACTATGCTGACGTAGCATTAAATTATAAAACGGGTAACGGCCCAATCCATAGCTATGCTATAGAGAAAAGCCTATGTCCTGCAGTGAGATCTTTATAGGCGATAATGATGATGATTGCTGGAGTAAAACGGCCAGATTAAAAAGCGTGGATTACAAAATGCCTAGTCATATCACTTAGTATCTTTTTGAATTACAAGCCGCTGAAATTATACCAGTTAAATAAATTTGTTTCATTATGCATATCACGTGTGGGAAATAATCTATTTTAGAAGGGCAAACACTCCTCTCAGGAATTTAATCCAAATTAAAGCTTAATATTAAGCTTCCACTTGCAATCCATACTCAGTGTTAAGTTTCGTGTAAATATTGAAGTTTCAAAGGGGCACTTAATGGCAAGATTACTTAATTATGATATTGTGTTAAAATAACTGCTTTATAATGCTGTATGAAGAGCTTCTTCCACGATAGTTTTAGTTTTATTCATTTCGATTTTGGGGCTATTCGGACTATTACAGTCCTGTAGTCACCTTGACTTAGCAGATCTTTAGTGACTCGCTCCCCTTTTAGAGTCGGCCTAAAAGTTGTGCACTTCCCAGAGAATTCAGGAACCTGCCCTGAAAAACTTTAAAGATTTAATGTCCTATGGGCATAAATGATTACCCAAGTGGATGTGTTACTTCCGTTGTAGAGGACCATAATTGCAGAGAAGGTGCATCGGTGTTTTCTTTCTGCGCTGATTTTGCACACACACACACACACACACGTTCCCGCACACGCCCACGCAGTACACGCACATGCACATACTCACACACGCACGCTGGAACGCACTCGTACTTCTGTGTTTTGAGATAAGGAGACTGTAGCTAGTAAAATTACCGGATTTAGGAGAATTAACTGTCGGCTCGGGTTACGAGCTCAACACTTCATCCAGAATGGACAGGGGTGTCACTTTTTTATGTTACAAGTAAACGGAATGGTGCACTCGCTCATCTGGTGGTAAGTGATACGCCATTTTTTTCAGTAAACACTGTCCTGCGCCCGAGACGTCATATGTTAAGTCTCTTATAACTTATAATTTGTAAATTTACTAGCTTACCATCAGGCCAGCATACTATGATTGTCCTATCCGAGAACAAATGAGGCGGTAAGGCGGTTCAATGTTTCTATCACTTAGGTCGGTCTGTTTGTTCACTAATCTGGCTACCTACTAGATAAGAAAAAGACCAGTTTAATTGCAATAAAACCTTGTAACTAGGGCTATAGTTAAATGATAACAGCAAGTGCCCTCAGAGTTAAGGGAAAACCCCTTATCTAGCTAATTCTTGATATCCCCAAGGAATTTAAAATGATACTTCATGTCTGATGTAATTTAAAATCTCATTGCTATATTAGATAATTGAATAATGTATCTTATCTTTATTAAATATAATCTAATAAAAACACCAGATTCGTTGATAACGTTGCGTTACTGTGCAGGTTGAAATTTCAGTTAAACATTACCAAGAGTTCGATGTCCGGTCGGAGCTAAAATTGTATTGCCGTGTATGTTTTTACAGCGGTGGCTGACGCTCTACAAAAGAAGGGTTTTGAAAACCGGNGCTCAATCTAGTCCTTTTTGATAGCCCAAAAAGCTCTTTTTCTAAAACTCAAGGTGGCAACACTGAAACCAACTACACCACACACATCCTGAATATAAGTAACCTTTACCGACCTTCTGCAGCGACCTTTTGTCGTCTATCCATTAGGCTGAATTCTTGCGCTAGTAATATTTTATTTATATAAGTAGTATCCACAAAATGAAATACTATATTGCCTTATAATATCATTTTTCTATCTTCACAAGCAATTAGTTTAAAAAATGGCGTTCGCTTGAAATTTGATAGCAATATGTTTTGATTTAGCAAAAATGATAGAAGTATCTCGAATTTTACCTGGACTATTACACAATTACAGATTGCAGGTCCGAGTTAGATAATTTAAGAGAAAAAACAGTTTTTTAAAATTAGTTCTGAATTAAAATAGGATTAAGTCCTAAACAGATAGGAATTACAAAACTATGTTAAAGGTAGTCTTCTACCGTACCAGCATTCAAATATCCTGAGAGATTCATCACAATTATTTTGTAACTTTATTTTTACTTAATATTTATGTATGAATACTTATAGTAAATAAAGAAAGATAGAAAGAAAAATATCTATACTCAAATAAATCTGTTACAGATACTTTTGAATCGTCAATTGTTATTATTACGATATTTTTTTCTGACTCTACCATAATAAATATCCACTGACATTCACAGCGCCATCTAGTCCCAAACTAAGCATTTAGCGTGTACCTAATATCGATACTTAACAACGGATAAACATACTTACATACATTTTTTGTAAATACAAACACATTATACATAGAAAACACCCAGATCAATACAAACAGACATGTTCAAGCGCACAAATGTGTGTACTGCCCGCTGGACTCTTAGTGTTATAGTCGACATCTCAACCATTACACCAAATGGTTCGTCATAAAAAAGAAAGCCATCAGTTGTAGCTAATGGAAAAAAGACTCCTTCGAAGCAAGTATGCAAGGGCACTATTTGCCATTATTTGTTTTGTCTGCTCATTTTGGCTACCTATCAAAACACAAGAATACAACCTAAAAAGTAAATTCGTTCATTAATGGAATCCCGACATTGAACATAATGTCAATATTGTTCAATGATTCACGCGTAATAAAAGTTAAATTAATATGTTACGTAAATCCTTTCGTGTTTTTGTAACAAGATCTCATTAATTCAGTCGCAATACGAAAATGGGCCGAAATTGAAGGTCGGCCGATAAAATAGCTTATGCTCGTAATAATACATGCTCCAGAGACATAAGTTATTTACGTCATTAGTTAGCAACTGAATTGTGTCCCGTTGTTCAGGATCACGGGTGGAGTAGCCCTTAGGTACACTTTCGTTATACACTTGTGCTAACTTTTTCCTTAAATACATTTCCTAAAATGGTGATATTATAATCATCCATTTCTGTTCCTTACTTTAGGTTGTATTTCTTTCCATTCCCTATGGCAGTTAAATGTCTGTCTAATTTTGAAACAGAGGTAAGCCACTTAGACAATATATACTTAAGGTTGGACAAAGACAAATCTTAACAAAGAATCTTGCACGCAACCCTGCCTTGATAACTTAAAGAGCCGATCACTGCTTACCCATTGGCTATTCCAGTCGAAAAGTGAGGAGTTTATAGATCATTCACCTGCTGTTTTCTAGTTTATTTCTGATTACCCTGTCTCTTCAAGTTCAACATTTTGCTTGTGAACTTTACAGGTGGTTCATTATCTATTCTACCATTAATAGGAGACAACTTATAATGGGTCGATGGACGAAATTAATTCTAGGCATTTAGGTTGCCTTTATATTAAGGTATTGTTTAGAATTAGTCTTTGAAAGTCAAAGACGAATGTTAGTTTTAAAATTGACGGCACAATTTATATGATTTTAATAAAGGTGGATTGATTTAGGATTCCTAGGAATATAGTACTGGAGACAAACTAGGCTCTGTTTTATGACAACAACATCTGGTTGTAACAACATAATTAAATGTTTTTAAAACCTTAGCACGCTTAAATACTAAATGACAAAAAATAAAAATCATTGTTTAAAAATACAAGTCGCCTTTACGATTGAAAAAAAGCAACTACTGAGGTTTTTGCCGGAGTCTTCTCACTAAAACCAACTGTCCGAACCAGTGGTAGATTTAAGCTAGTTTTAAAATTTATTATTAATTTGACGATTCAAAAATTAATTGCATAAAGTAATTTTCATTTCACAAAGATGGATCTCTCGATCATAAAAACTATGAAACTGTGAATCTTTAGATTTTTATAAAAACAACAACAACAAATAAGTATATAAGGCACAACCAATAAGTAATCATAATATGAGTTGTTACATTAATAAAAATATGTAGTTTCAATATACATATCTCTCGAATATCTGATCATTATAATTAGGTAGATACTAACAACAGCAGCATAAAATTTGCTACATTACTCTACAAAGCTTGCTTATTTTAATTCTAGATACTGTACCCATTATTAATTTTCCTTAAACACAAAGTTTTAAATTACTATTCAACAAAACAGTAGTTTTGTTATTTCTCACAATAGTTACTATTACGCTTTATCTACGTACACAAATCTGTAATGGGTCATAAAAAAGAAATCCCCTCAAGTGGTGTCTTGTAATTTGGTGTTGGAATTGTCGCATATAATTTCGTGTACATACGAGAATGCTTCTTGTATGTATATGTCATTATGTATATTATATAGGTCTAATAATAATACCGAGCGTCGGTGGCACATTGGTGTGGACTGTAGCCTTCTGATCTGAAGGGGGCAGGTTCAAATCCCGCCACGTACCAGTGTGTTTTGGAACTTTCGAAATTATATGTACTTTTGTCCGACGCTCTTACGGTGAAGGAAAACATCGTGAAGTAACTTGCACACGCCTGCGAAGAGATTCAAGGTTGTGCATGAAGTCGGCCAAGCCGCACTGGGCCCGCGTGGATGCCTAATGCCCATACACTTTTTACGGGTAGGCTCGTGCCCCTTGGTGGGAGCGTATAATTAGCTGACAATGAAGGTCTAATGGTCTGAGCGTTAAGGTAGCTGCGTGCTTAGATGGTACTGTTTGAAACCCACGGAGAGACAAAGGGCTGATTTTTCGAGATTTTTTAGGGAATTGCAGGTTAGATCACGAGATAGATGATTCCGTGCTTTGGAGGGCACTTTAAGACGTTGGTCCCGACTTAAATCTTAGGATGGTAATAGTTAATCCATAAATGTTTTACGGCCCATAGCTATGATATGCAGAAAGGCCAGCGCCCTGCGGTGGCATTTAATAGGCCGAAGATGATGATGATGATAGCCGGGGTAAGACGGCCAGGGTGCTCACCGCCATCTCTCAATACAGTACTACAATAATGTAACTTCGCCTTTTCTGGTACAACTATGCTGACGTAGCATTAAATTATAAAACGGGTAACGGCCCAATCCATAGCTATGCTATAGAGAAAAGCCTATGTCCTGCAGTGAGATCTTTATAGGCGATAATGATGATGATTGCTGGAGTAAAACGGCCAGATTAAAAAGCGTGGATTACAAAATGCCTAGTCATATCACTTAGTATCTTTTTGAATTACAAGCCGCTGAAATTATACCAGTTAAATAAATTTGTTTCATTATGCATATCACGTGTGGGAAATAATCTATTTTAGAAGGGCAAACACTCCTCTCAGGAATTTAATCCAAATTAAAGCTTAATATTAAGCTTCCACTTGCAATCCATACTCAGTGTTAAGTTTCGTGTAAATATTGAAGTTTCAAAGGGGCACTTAATGGCAAGATTACTTAATTATGATATTGTGTTAAAATAACTGCTTTATAATGCTGTATGAAGAGCTTCTTCCACGATAGTTTTAGTTTTATTCATTTGATTTTGGGGCTATTCGGACTAAACAGTCTGTAGTCACCTTGACTTAGCAGATCTTTAGTGACTCGCTCCCCTTTTAGAGTCGGCCTAAAAGTTGTGCACTTCCCAGAAAATTCAGGAACCTGCCCTGAAAAACTTTAAAGATTTAATGTCCTTTGGGCATAAATGATTACCCAGTGGATGTGTTACTTCCGTTGTAGAGGACCATAATTGCAGAGAAGGTGCATCGGTGTTTTCTTTCTGCGCTGAATTCGCACACACACACACGTTCCCGGACACGCCCACGCAGTGCACGCACATGCACATAACACACACGCACGCTGAAACGCACACAAACTCGTACTTCTGTGTTTTGGGATGAGGAGACTGTAGCTAGTTAAATTACCGGATTTAGGAGAACTAACATCTGTCTCGGGTAACGGGCTCAACACTTCATCTTCAATGGACAGGGGTATCAATTTTATTTTATGTTACAAGTAAACCGGATGGTGTGCTCGCTCACCTGGTGGTAAGTGATACGCCTGGCCATGACAGATGCACTGAAGAAAAATAATAAAAGTAGGTAGTCATTATTTTCCGTAAACACTGTCCTGCGCCCGAGACGTCAGATGTTAGGTCTCTTATACCTAATAATTAGTAATTTTAATAGCTTACCATCAGGTCAGCATACTGTGATTGTCCTATCCGAGAACAAATGAGGCGGTAAGGCGGTTCAATGTTTCTATCACTTAGGTCGGTCTGTTTGTTCACTAATCTGGCTACCTACTAGATAAGAAAAAGACCAGTTTAATTGCAATAAAACCTTGTAACTAGGGCTATAGTTAAATGATAACAGCAAGTGCCCTCAGAGTTAAGGGAAAACCCCTTATCTAGCTAATTCTTGATATCCCCAAGGAATTTAAAATGATACTTCATGTCTGATGTAATTTAAAATCTCATTGCTATATTAGATAATTGAATAATGTATCTTATCTTTATTAAATATAATCTAATAATCTAACACCAGATTCGTTGATAGCGTTGCGTTACTGTGCAGGTTGAAATTTCAGTTAAACATTACCAAGAGTTCGATGTCCGGTCGGAGCTAAAATTGTATTGCCGTGTATGTTTTTACAGCGGTGGCTGACGCTCTACAAAAGAAGGGTTTTGAAAACCGGACACGTGTGTGTTGTATGAAGCTCAAAGAATTCCATACAATTATAAATAACGACAAATAGCATTTTCGTTGTTCGAAATCCCTATATAAATTTTAACAACTTTTTTTTATTTTTTATTGCTTATGTAGGCAGACGAGCTGGCGGCCCATCTGATGGAAAACAGTAACCGCTGCTCATGGACAACTGCAATGCTAAGGACAAAGCCATGACGCTGCCTATCAAGAGAAAGGGCTCTCTTTAAACTCGTTTGAAGAAGGCATGTCGTAGTTATTAGGGAACACGATGCTTGGGGGTGTTCCAATAATTTGCACGTACGCGGAAGGAAACGATCACTGGAAACGAACGGTTTTGAGAGCGAAAGTTTCAGGTGGTATGTATTGGACCCTAGCTCGGCGTCGAGTCGTACGATGGTAAAACGGTGACCGGCATGCTATCAAAAGCTCCTTGGAGCACTATCATGATAAAAGCTATAAACACACAAGAGAGCTAAAGTCTCTCCCGGAATTCCAAAGACTCTAAACTGTTTGTGAGATCAGAATCCCGACAATTTTGGACAGTCGTCTTTGCAAAGCGTCAATGGGTCGAGCTGGTATTTAGGGGGCCTGCCAGAGATAGAACAGTATCCACATGAGGACGCTTGAGCTTTTATACAACACAAGTCGTGGCTCGATGCGAAGAACGCGTAGACTGTTCAGGACACCAACTTTTTGCCAGCTTAGTTTGGCTTTGTCCTCCAAATGACGCTTGAAATTGGACCTTACTTAGAATTCAATCGAGGATTCCAATACTATCCGCTACAGAGAAGAGAGCTCCTTGAAAAACTGGTGCTACGAAAAAAGGGTCTTTTTTTGCGTGAATGCGCATCTTGCGTCTGTGGTCGGATTAACTCCACCAGGTTTAATTGACCCCATTCAGAGACTCTCTTCAACAAAGAATTGACATCGAGTACTAAATCTGCTCGTTTCTCTTTTTTCTTAACTTTCTGATTGAGGGAGCTTTTGAGTCCTCAGTACCCTATTTATTTCTTATGTTGTCTACAAGGCCGGTTTGGCCATAATATGCCAATGATCTCAGCCGCTACAGCATAGGGTTTATTTTGCGAGTTACCACGTCTTGGCAATCGAAGCATAGGACGCGCTCCGGACCAGAGGCCTGCACTCCATATATGAAAATATGCAGTACTTACCTTGTGCGTCCAGTCAACCCGGATAATCGCCAACATATTAAATAAAAACCCACTTACTCGG